>JAMKCH010085584.1:0-42475 GCA_023653785.1 Ophioderma brevispina
ATAAAAATTTGTGAAAATGTATTCCCACAAAAAGGTGGGTCTTAACAATTTGTGAACTTTTCTTGCCACAAAATAAGAAGACTTTCATTTTTACAGGTCAATGGCTTGAAGGAAATCAGTGAAGTGCAAAATTGGTAAACCACTATTTTGATTGACCAAAAATACTTTAAGTGAATTTAAAAGCAATTATGACTTCAGGAGGAGATAACAAACCCAAAAGATTTGACTTAATTCATATGCTATATTACTATAAGAAAAACATCAGAAAGTGGACAATTTTTCTGCAGGGTTGGCGTGAAGTTGGTGAGTATTTGAATGAAAGTCCCAACGTGAACGCTACCCAATTATATATTGTTAAGAACAGGATTTGAATGTTTTTGGGGTGAAAATGAATTTGTTATCTTGAAATAGATTAAATTCATTGATAAATATTTGACAATACCATTTATGAATTTCAGTTCCTAAGGTCAGTAGTTAATTTGAAAATATCATAAGGTATTGAAATTGAAATAATACTATTTGGTCTCACATTGAAAAAAAGAAAAAGGAGGAAAAGAATGACGACTTGCAATACACACATTTCAAGAAAAAAAGGGCCTTTTGTGATCTTCATTTGCTCTATACTGGTTAAACGCCTGAAACGAGGAGATTTCAGCCTCAAATCTATCGATGCCCTTTAATTAAAACATTTTATTAAACCCTAGTCTAAAGATCACCAATATAAGTTAAATTTCAAATATAGATGAGGTGACATCAATGTTCACAAACACAAGTAGCACCCGGTCTGTCTAATGCATGTTAGAGGTTTGCGAAGAATATGCCCATACAGTTTACAGCATTCAATTAGCCTTATGCACGCCTGATTTTGAGGTGCGAATTTTAAAAGCACAAAGCCTGCAGATGCTCACGCATACTGCCGGGCAGTGCTTGTTCGTTGCCCGGCCATTGACGTCACATGTCAACTCATCTATATTTCACCTGCCATGCATTTATATAGATATACAAAAACATAATGGTTTATTAAAGTACGTCATTATATGAAAATGGACCACAAATAGCAATTTCAACATGTAAATAACAAAATATGTTGTGCAAATACGTCATTATGTGAAAGCGTTTGTAAATAAAGTATGTCACTATGTGAAAAAAAACGACAAATAGCAACTCTATGTGACTGAAAAACAAAAGTATGTCACGATGCGACAAATGAATTTAAAAATGCAGATCGATTAGCTGTGGGCTGCGCAGGCATAGATTTGACAAATACCATACATCTTGGGGATGCAGACAATTTGAGGTTTGTAAACATTCATAATTAGTAATAAATCTTGAATATATTTAAGCCACTTTGAAGTTCGAACATTTGGAGAATTGGTAGAGTAGCATGAAAATAAACGTATATATGCCAAATTTCTCCAAAAAAGTAAAAAAAATGTTCGGATTTACGTGTCACTGTGATGCAGCCGACGACAAATAATCCAATAATGTCCAATGTGGTTAGGGCACATATGGTCAGCTAGAGTGTTTGGATTACGTAGCCTACAAATTCATTTCGTGTTCATTTCATTGATATTAAAACCACAAGGTCACAGACCAGTAAAAGAAGTTGCATGGCAGTGATAAATCAACTCTGTGTGTGTTTTCATGTGTATATACATGCCATTTCCCTGTCTATTCCTGAATTAATGTCATCGGTGACATTAATTAATAAAATCATTCTGTTTACCCATAAGCATTTTGAAATATGGGCTGAAAGGTGCCACGAGAGAATTTGAGGCACCCAAATATTTTGTCATAATATTAATTTTCATATAGATCAAGTACTCAATACATTTCGTTACCTTGGCTTGGCTACAGCATGTCTTAAAAGAGAGAAAACGGTGGATTTTGATTTCCTTACTTTCAATGTAAACATACGCGAATTTCGTATGTGCTCCTATAACAAAATATAAATTTACACAATTTTTGGTACAAAGAAACATTTTTCTCCAGCTTAATCCTTTCAGATGAGGATATTTTGGATGGAACGCTTTACAATCAGGCAAAAATCAGGTACTTTTGATTTTTTAGGGCACCTGATCTCTGAGATGGCCGGTATGTGGTGACTGAAATGTACTTTTTAAAAATAAATGGAAATATTTTTGGCTTGCTATTTTTTCATCTTTTATGGCTAATCTGAGCCCAAACAACAAGTATCAAAAACGACCAAACAAGACATGTAATATCTATACAACTTGAATCTTGAATTGATCTTCTTGAATCACTCATTTCTTCTCCCTTCATTTCCCTTCAAAAAAATCTCATCAAGAAACAAAAAATGTCATGGCACACACTTTTGACAACTGATTTGGATTTATTTAGGCGCCTTAACTACCTTCTGTGTAAATTTTTACTAAATTTACAATTGCGGGCAAATATGATTTTCGTAAAAATCTTCGTTTTACATGTCTTTCTATGGATAATGTGCATATATCAGAGGGCACTATAACTTACAAATCACGATCTTTGTAGGGCTTATATGGCAAGATTCCCACAAGGGTTTTTGCTGATTTTTGCGGGATTATAAGCTCTTGCATTCCCTACTTATTCAGTTGTCAAAAGTTTGTCGCCACTACCACTGCTTAAAATGCTGTTCGAAAATAAAAGACAATTTGCATGGGGTCAAACAGCTGTGAGGATTGTCCAGTCTACAACTCAACTATTGGCTTGGCTTTTTTCAGTGGCGAGGAAAAACATCAGGAAAGGGAAGTTGGATGATGCATCATTCAGGTATATGGACTACATTTAAAGTTAAAAGTTTCAAGAATTTACTTAAATTCTTGCAAAAAGATTGGACCTGTGTGGGTGAAGCCGACATAAATGTCTGACCTGATTGTCTAGACTATCAATCATATGGACCACATTTACCATAATTTGTTTATGATAAATTATGAACCATTAAACTTCCCATGACATTGTGGCAGGGGAAATAATTCGAGCATAATGCTCTGTTCAATTCTGAACCCAATTCAATAACTGAAGAGATTGCTCCGAGAGATAGCTCCCAATCCTGGAAAATTAGACTTTTTTTTTATCAAGGTATGTTAATTTTCTTGATTTGAGGGAGAGAGGAGATGAATTTAAGATTAGGGGGAAGCTAATTTGCAGCATTGATCGACATTGGGTATATACCTAAAGCCCAGGTGTGTGTGACTGTAATTACAAGGAGGTTTATATTGGCCATTCTACAAAGTGGACTCCAGTAGAGGTTATTTCGTTTCTTTTTTTTTTTTGAGGGGAAATTGTCCACAAATTTTTGTGTTTTGCTTAAATAAAGTCATCGTGTAAAGTTCTTTTAGTACGTTGGGAGCTCTACACGGATATATAAGTTTTATATACTTTAAATATCACGATCTCGGTCATTTTGCCCCATGAAGACCTAAAACATGCCAAATGTGTTTCCGTACTTCTATGCACAATATTTTACAATGCTACATTTACCTCAATATCAATTTTTATTCATACCTGTGGTTTTTATTTCTTTACAATGCATCAATGATATACCATAGTTATCATTCTTCCAGATAGCATTTCTTGGTAAAGCTACAAGAACCAATATATTGATTCCGCAAAATCGTTCAATGTAGTAACTCCGTCTGATTTTTTTGAAAACAATAACTGCAATGAAGTACCTTTTGCTTAGCTCAAAGGAAAATAGATATACATTGGTAAGCTCATAATTCAAAAATGCTTGGGTGGCAAATTTGTGGGAACGCTAAAAAATTATATTCCAAAATTTTAATGCTCGTTTTAAGCATGTAATATACATTAGAGGCAAATCTAAATGTAAGTGATAGGTCTTAGACTACTAAAAGATACACTATAGAGATACGCATACCCTGACCATGATTATCGAAATAGCCAGAAAATTACATGACTCGCTAAGTATTAGAAACTTCATTAAACTTGGTTTATTGATAACTGGTTTATCACTTGATAAACGTGTTTTAAGTTTATTGGTCAAGACATAATTTGTTGGGGTGGATAAGAAAGCATGTTCATGTAAAAATAATAGATTATTTTTTTGTCAGTTTAAGGACAAAGATACAAAAATATGTATGTCTTGTAGTAAGCAATAGAATCTGCCATACAACATGGGATTAAGTTAGTATTTTGTTGCAACACCTTAATATGCTGTCAGTGGCATAAACCATGGGTTCAGGGGGACAGCTGTCCCCCCCAAAATTAGTGAAATTTCTGCACACACGCCAATTTACAGTGAAAACAACATAGGCCTATTACTATACTAAACAATTATGCCTTCCCCCTCCTCCCCCAGAAATATATGTGCCCCCTTTTTCCCCCCCCCCCCGAAAAAAGCTGGTAACACCACTCATGCGGTTTTATTCTGGTAATGATGCTAATTCATAGGATGTTGTTGCAGAATACTGAATTCTTTCCACAATGAGAGCACATAATTATGCAATACTAAGGCTAATGGTCCAGACGATAAAACGATCTCACCTATCTTTCAATTAAGTCATGGGAGAGACTGATGATCAACGAAATGCCCCTTTGAAAGAAAAGAAAATCAATGTTATCCAGAGTGCAATTGTTTTGGGGTGTATAATAATTATAATCGGCTGTTTTATATAGATGTGTATCGTGCTCATGGTTACAGATCGCATAGCTCTGTATCCATGGCACGTATGTTCAAGTGTATTATGTTTGATAGAGAGTACCTTTTTGCAGGGGAGTTTTCTGGAGTTTTGAGTTATGCACATTTCATTTAACAGAAGCATGATTGATGTGAACTTCATATTTTTTTCTGAATTATCATGATATTACTAAAGATCTTTGTGAACAAAGTTTAAGAGATGATTTTTATGTCACTGGGACTGAGACTGTCCATAGTAAATGCCATGTAGCAGTTTCACAAATTACCGTTGGGAATCCCCAATGCCCAAATCGAGCAGATCGTGTCCCTACCCATCCTGTACAGAACCACATGTATAGTCCTCAACATCTTGATCGCTTACGCTGTGACCACAGAGATACGAATGCTTGCTGCTTTGCCGTTTTGTAGTTATAAACGGTAACGAGATGAATGTTTGGTGTCACGTGTCAGGTACATGTCACGTGTCAGGTATCAGATATAAGTTTGCTCTTCGGGGGCACCGATATATATTAAATCCGACATGGTAAATTCAAGGTCTGTACATATGACCCTCTGCCCAAAGTGCTATTATTTTTTTCCAAAAGACACCGTATATTATGTCTAAACAGTACAAAAATTTACTTTTCCCTACAGATTCAAAAACCGACGTACGATGACGATAATCGGTTGTTTTTTTCCAATGTAGGGATAACTTCACGTCATTTTTACTTAATGGGTCCCCCCCGAAGCAAAATAATAAACCAATCAATGCCGTGACGTCAATCAAATCTTTATTTTTTCCACAAATTTGGCTGTTATCCCCTAATAAAAGTCTTTTTAAGATTCACTCTGTATATTGTTCTTTTAATAATTAATATTCATTGTCCCCCGCATGAAGTGAAAAGATGGGTCCCATAATCTACAAACTGAAAACTTGGTCAGCCGGCTAAATCCCCTTATACCGTGGACTGAATGAGCAAACGGATCCCCCGTATTAGTTTTAGCAGGCTACATGTCAGCCACTTGCGCGCGGGCTGCGGGTGTTATGCGTCTAGTGCTAATGCCATTAAAAAACTGGTGGTGGGATTTTGCAGGATAATGTATTGATTCATTTTCATTTCTAATTTTCCTTGCTCCTAATTGTCTTCTTGTTTTAAAGAACCTCATCATGTCTGTAAGAATTATTAAATCCATTCTCTTAGGGTCCATGAAGGGCATATTATTTGTTAGCCCCTCTGGTGTACCGGGCATTTTGTATTGTTGTACATAATCTTATATGTTATATTTAGCCAATCAGAGACATGGTAAGAAAGCTCAAAGTTTTATACATATAGTAGGTATGTTTCCATTGGTTACGCAGAGATAATATCATTTATATCGTGTATGAGCCAATCAAAAAATACATGTAAGAACGTGTTAGGACCTCGGAAGGCTATAGTTGTTGATGGTGTCCTCTCATTATCTTTAGCAAGTACGGACATCTTAAGTATTATCAATCAGCAAGTCATATTTTCCTTTTGAAAGGTACTTTAGGGACATGTAACCCCGATTTTTCGGCTACTGTATTTTGCCGGAAACGAAACGAAACAGAAACTCCCATTGGATTACACCTTTATTCCGTTAACACATGCATACCGTGCATAACAGGAATAAAACGTGTAATCCAATGGAGTTCTGTTCGTTCGTTTCACAAAATACAAGTAAGCTTGAATTATCAACCTCCATCAAATTGATACAGATACCTAGAGCTTTTGTAACCCAACTAATTTCAACGAGCTTTTCATTTTTTATCCCTTTTGGTTTTAATTCAGTAAATAGAATCATATCAATCAAATTCAATATAATAATAATAATGGACATTAAGCGCCAGACTCTGGCTGCGCTATTGCTATTATTATTACGCTGCCCATCAGGAAATCGTCGCAATATTCAATGTACAGAGTAGCTCTTTTGTTTTATGAAGAAGTAAGTAAAGCAAGCTGAAAATATGAAGTCTACCATTTCATTCACTTGGCCTTGGGAAAACGTAAAGTTCCCCTCATAAAATAAAAATGGTATCCACCACAATAAAATATGGGGATGTATCCATTATGTCACTCTAAGATGGGGCCAAAACAAAGTATATTTTCATCTTGTATTCTCATTCTTATTTAAAATTATGTATTTTTTTGCTTTTGATTAGACATAATTTGTCAACATATTGTTATAATTTCCTTTTAGTTCATTAACATAATCGCACCCCTCTTGAAAACAAATGTTCGGTCCAAGGAGCAAAAGTCACAACACGCGTGCTCATACGCTGTGAAATTGTATTTTGCATACAAAGGCGACCTGCATGATGCAGTATTAACGCGCCATTTGTAGCTAGTCAAATATTCGACTATCTATCATACGCTAATTGCTGCAAGCATGTCCTTCTGTACCCTGAAATGGGCAGCGCTTGATCTAAAACCCAATAATTTCTGTATGATAAACCATGCCCACTGAATAAGAATAGAAATCCTGGCTGAATGACAAGTCTGTATAATGTAATCATAATTAAAAATTGAAAAAACTAAAAAATCAATAAATTTTTAATTTCTAATCACAATTGCTATCATTTCCTTCAAAAAAACACATTTTAGGGATTGTAGACAGTAATTCAAGATTGGTGGTAGAGTTTTAACTTAAAAGCAAACACGGTTAATACTTGCATCCCCAGTGGTAATAAAGAATAATTAAAGAATAACCCACAAAAAGTCAAATGTATTCATTGCCACATTTTGCTGATGAAAGGGTAACATTTTAGAGTGACTACCTATATCAAGTATGACCTTCGGTGACACAGGCAAAAAACTCAAATCAACTTTTTCAATATTTTTGGGGGGGATCGGTTTTGAAATTAAGTCACTATTTAGACATGTCTTGCTGCCACTGGGCTGCTATTCTCATAATCACAATCTTACCCAAGATAGAGCTTGTGTTATGTTACAGTGAAGGATTACAAACTCTAAATTTAAGGTTTGGTCATTAGAGCATTTCAAATCAGTTTTTTACAAGGGGAAGGGTTTGTAGAGGGGGTTTTGGTTTCTTTGCAATTTGTGGTGTGTGTTTGTTTTTTGTTTTGGGTGATTGAAGAAGATGTTTTGTCTGTTTCAATTTTTTTTCATGGTGGTTCCGAATGGGGGGTTTGTTTCGGTTTGTTGTTGTTTTTCTTATTTTTTTAAAACAAACAAAAACAAGAAAATTAGTGAATGGTCATCTAATTAGATGTATTTTGTATGAGTATTTAACACAAATATATGGCATATGTAAGCTGTAAGAACTACATAGCTGTTGAAAGGCTCATTTGTTATGATAAGCAGTATAGCACAATATTAGTATCAAAACAACCACAGATTGACACTTGTTTGGGATTATGTCTTCCACTAACACAGATCTCCATTGGATTGAGCAAATAGAGGGAACTATACATTTAAGTAGGGCCCAGGCCATGCGGCCAAGCCTCCTTTAAATCGCATCTCACGCCATTATGAATCAAAATAGATTAAAGCAATACAGACACAAACCACAAAACCAACATAGCCACTTTGAGTGTGGGGGTCATGGGTTTGCCCATACCAATGTACAAGGCTTGTCCTTGTCTTTTATTCATATTCATAACATAAAAATGAAGGATAATACCCTTTACAGTGGATTTCTTCAGCTCCAATGGATTTCTTCAGTTGGATTCTGCAGTCCAAGATCTTGCCCAGGACCGTCTTGATACTGTACAGGGGGGTGATGAGTTGATAAATCTGGCACATATCTGAATACACACCCAGAGAGGTTGTTGACATAGGCTTCAGTACCATTTTCCCATTTAGAGGTTTTTCAGGCAAATGACATCATTGTTCGTTAAAATATGGGATATGCCATACTATTGAATGCCTTGTACTTAATTCAGTTGTCAAAATGTGTTGCCCCATGGTTGTAAAATTGTTCAAAATATAAAAGAGGACCATTTGCATATGTCAAACAGCCATAATAAATGGCAGTGTAGTGTGATCAATTTTTTGTTAATTTGTTTTTGGTGTTTTCTTGTATTGGTTGTTTTATGTCTTGTTGAATATAAGGTTTGTGTGCTAGGTGTTGTCCAAATGTGTGTCAATTTCATCCGGTAAAGTTGTTATCATGCACAGCTTCAGCAATACACTAAGCACTAATACAAAGCAATCCATTTTAATGGCACACGAACATTGTTCGGTTGGTACAATTTGTGACCCAACTTCTCAGTGGGCAATCAACATATATGAGTACGTATTATCATGTGTTAGGCCTATAGTCAACTTGAGCACATTTTGGCCCATCCTGATACCCAAAACCACCATTTTGCTGAAGATCTGACATCCCAATGACCACATTTTTTCATTAGTGACCCAATGACCCCTTTTCATTCTGTACCAAGGACCCAAATTTTCCAAATAATTTACTTTTTGTAGCAAAGCGGTAGGAGTCAGACCAAATTAGTACAGTTAGCAGTTGGCAACAGTAACTACTAGCTTCGAGTTAAATTGGCAATCAAACATTTGAGAAAAAGTTATTAGTATTTTATTGCACAACCATACAACATATTACTATTGTCCATATTGCCAAATGACTTCAAATTTAAGTAGCATAACAGAACCAGTGCCATTGATCTACATAATTTCCAAATTAACCAGACCCCAAGGACCCTCACTTTAAAAAAAAGTTTTGTAACTATTATATTACTAAATGGACCCCTTTTTGCTCAAGACATTCTGTACCAGTAGCTTCTAAATTTAGATTACCTTTTGTGAAGACGTGTCATTTGCCAGGAGTGCCCCCCCCTCCCCAGTTCTCAAGTTGTCACATGCAGTTATTCCATAAAAGGCTGCTGAATTTAGAAGTGGGGAGATAAGAACTGAGGAGTCACACAGTGTACCAACGTCATTAGCAGTTGAATACTGGGATCGGGCCGTACGCCGGATTTTTTTTTTTCGGGGGGTGCGGGTCTTCGAAAAAGTGGACAGTTTTTTGGAAAAATGCGACCCCTAACCCCCTTAAATGGTCCTTTGTTGGACGTTTTGAGTATGTCATTACCAAAAAAGTGGGACTTTTCGTCATAATTTCTCAAAATTTTTGACTTTTTAGCAAAAAAAATCGGCAAAAGTGGACCTTTTTCCTTTTTGTGGATTTGGGTGTGCGGACCGCAACCCCCCCCAGCCGTACGGGCCTGTGGGATGTTTAAAGTCAGCTAAAGGACAGATGTTGAACAATGGATTATTTTGTGTTCAAGCTTCATCATGTTCATTTTATCCATGCACAAAGCTTATTCATATAATTGCACAGCGCTTATTCCATACAAGTACAAAACATATCATTGCGTCTGCACATCTCTGCTCAGGCTCTACATGTGAAAATTCTCTGGAGGATTTACTTAAGGATTGTGTTATAAAGGCAGATTAAAAGATTATGGCCAATCATTTTTTTTCTGAATTGGTGGATTGTTAAGATCATTGGTAAGAGTAAACATTATTTTTATTTCTTTTTGTTCAAATCTCTTACAAGACAAGTAGATTATATGACCATTCTGGTGGCTGAAAATGAATCTGAGAAGCATTTTGTTGGCATAAGATTATTTGTTTAGGTTAGTAAGTTTTGTACATGAAGTCAATTGGGGTTTAAGTTAGTCACTTGCCAATATCTGCCACAAACAAACAATTGGCTGCTACATTAGAATCACATAAACATAGGTTTAGCTTTAATTCAAAAAATTAAGTTTCCAAAATAACTTCATGATTTTCTAGAATAAAAAACTTCATCATTGTCCTACACAAGAGAAGATATCAGTGGCTTCCCACACTGCACTGCTTCCAATGGAGATTTTTGTACAGGAAGTCATGTAAATCATTAGCGAAACATTCTTAAAAAATGCAAGTTTGTGATCAGTACTCTTAATTTAGCTATGTTTCACCTCTAACAATTCACATGACTGCCTGTACAAAAACCTTAATTGGAATAATGCATTGTGGGAAGATACTGATATCTTCTCTTGTCCTACACTGTCCTTCAAAATCATTCACCCACAAGCTCTGGGTCATTAAGATCATATAAAATTTCAAATTCTCATTGATCAAATTGAAATGAAAAATGTTATTGGGAATAACACTACCTTTAATTCATAAGAAGGGACTTTACCTATAGTTTTTCAATCCACTCAAGATATTTTGTGTGTTTTGCTTTCTAAGCTTCTATTATTTTATGTTTCCTTTCTCTGCACCACTTTACTCCCATGCACTCATTCATGCACTGTATTTCTACCCATTCATTATGCAATCATCCATGCATTATGCAAGCATGCTCATCTATATCAGAAACCAACTAGATGATGACGAAAACAGGCTGGATTGCTCCTACTGTTACCAACTACAAATTCATCTGTGGTCTCATTTCTACTGTTCCCGGTTATTTCTTTAGAATGGGCACAAAAACACTTATTTTCGCTGATTACCAATAATACCAACGAACGAGCAGGCGGATGATGTTTTGCACTTACCGAGGTCAAAGGTCCATACTAATTAAAATATTACAATTGTGCACTACTACTGTGTTAAATACGACACACTCGTCATAGCAACTATGAACATGCTATAAGCCCATGCTATGTTGGAAGCCATTCTGGAAATCTGCACAAACATCGTGCCTGATCTTTGCGACGGTAAACTTTCTGAACAGACCACATGCCTGAAGGCTCTTATTGCATAGCATTACAGTGCTATATATGTACTCTCAAGAATCAGCATTGAACTCCTTGAAGAACTTTTGTAATTCTTGGACATAAAGATGAGAAGATTGCTTCCTGGAATTTGTAAAAAGCCAAATATATGAGTTCACGATGAAAAACTTTGCACTTTTGTCATGAAGTATGTAGAGGCGAATTATGCAACTTTTGAAAGCAACTTGGACCATTGCAATATTGTTTTCTAAAAATAAGATCATAATTATGAGATCATAAAGAATCAGTTCATCCTTTGATGTATATAGAAAAGATGCAACTTGAAGTATTGCCCACATCCTTAATCAATTTCTCTATGGAAATGAGGCCACATAAGATTGTAGAAATGAGCTGTTGTTCTCAAGTATGATAAGAAAGGAATGACCCATCTATTTGTACCAGCATCTTGAAGCATCTGCTCTATCATCATCAGTGGTTCGTCAGATGTGTCTGATAGTTGGTTTAACTTAGGTTTAATATTGCTTTCAAGGTTTGCCATCATTTTGTTCATTGTGCTTAATCATTTGTTTCATCCATTCATTTAAATAGCCACTCATGTTTGTTGTGTTGTTTGTTTGAGGTTTGTGCTGTTGAGAACCAAAAATTTTTTTTTTTTTTTTGTTATTCCCCATCTTGGAACTCTGTTATCACACTTTTAGTTAATTCACTTTCAGAATATTAAGTTAGATTTATTTACCTATTTTTAAAAAAAAAAATGAGATTTATAAATAGAGATTTTGGTACCATAATAAACCTTGTTTTTTTAATCGTCATCAGAAGATATTTTACTGATTATTTCCATTATATGAAGCTTAAGGTAAACCAGAAACTATTGTACAGGACTCTAAGGGCTATTGTAAGACAGACAATTACCACTCACATAAAAAGAGTATGTCAGATTCAAATGAAATTTTGAAATTAAAGTGTTGGTGATGACCCTTCCAAAGAAACAGAGAAATATTGTTGTAATCGGCTGGGGAACCTTAACATATGTAGACAAAACGCTGTTGCTTCTTATTATTACACAGCCTAAATCGTCACAATCATTTTGCTTCATCTAGGTGATGTGCCAAGCAACATCCCTATCAGCACTTAGATTGTAATATTCCCCATAACTTCTCCCCAGATTTCCTTTTGGTCCATGAGGCAAGTGAGATTAAGTATCTTGCTCAGGGGCACAAACATGTTTACTGCAGCGGGGCTCGAACTCACAATAGTCTTAAGATCATGAGTCCCATGCTTTATCGTTATACCACACATGCTCTTTAAGCTCTCACATACACAATGTCTTCCTGTGCCACTCAGTAATTAACTTGATTTCCATGCTGCTTGCAGGGGAGGGTGGCCAAGAAACCCCAATTTCAGACGTCGCCATTGGTTGAACAGGTAAAAGCGAATCTTGACGAAAATTCTGATTTTTTTTATATGTTGTATATAAGGAATATTTTCTTATTCCAAAACGTTGGAGTTGAAGAATCAACTCCACTGGAAGGGTTATTTCTGATTTTTTTTGTATTAATAACGGACAAGGTCATATATAGGTCATGGGAACACCCATGACCGACCCACATCAAAGCAACCCCAAATTGGTTTGTGGTTTGCACTCCGTATTGCTGCAATAATCTGTTGACATTTTTGGTGAATTGCATAATGAATGAGGCTTGGCCACCACCGCCTGGCTGCTTGGTCAATAAATTGCCCTTAATCACTGTAAAGGGATTAGGGTTAATATAAGGCAAGAATCCCATCCTTTACACTACTATAGAACCATATCCCATTGGGACAAAACAGCAATAGATGTGGTAATGAAGGTTGCAAGCAGTGGCGTAACAGGTGCGGGGGGGGGGGGGGGGGGGGGTCAGGTTTCCCCCAGAGAGTTTTGAATGGGAAAAAAAGCTGGAAAATCATGCTTAAAGCGCAACTTTAAAGTTTGACCCCTGTACAACTGAAATTTAACCTTTTGACCTGTTTTTGCTGTTTTGTGCGCCTGCCCTTAAGGCAGGAAGACACATAGGGATCACTTTGTCCACTGTAGTTGTCTGTTGTTGATGATGTCTGTTGATGTCTGTTGTGAAAAAGGTTAACATTTGCATGTAATATCCACATACTTTGATGGATTTAAACCAAACTTGGGTCACAGGTGCAACATGGCATCCCCCACTTGTTGATGAGGTCAAAGGTCACATGCCAAGGTCAAAGGTCATGTGAGGTCAAGTTGTAAAATAGGCTGAAAATGTAAAATTGACCTCATATGAAAAGTTGAAGTTCAATTGGAACCAAACTTGAATCATAGGTGCAACATGGGATCCCTCATTTGTTGATGAGGTCAAAGGTCACATGCAAAGGTCATGTGAGGTAAAGTTGTAAAATAGGCTGAAAATGTAAAATTGACCTCAAATGAAAAGTTGAAGTTCAATTGGAACCAAACTTGAATCATAGGTGCAACATGGGATCCCTCATTTGTTGATGAGGTCAAAGGTCACATGCCAAGGTCAAAGGTCATGTGAGGTAAAGTTGTAAAATAGGCTGAAAATGTAAAATTGACCTCAAATGAAAAGTTGAAGTTCAATTGGAACCAAACTTGAATCATAGGTGCAACATGGGATCCCTCATTTGTTGATGAGGTCAAAGGTCACATATCAAGGTCAAAGATCATGTTAGGTCTATCATTCACTAACCGCGACGGCAGGCGACACAAGCGGTCCGAGGACCGATGTATTTTTAACCTTAAAGGTGCAACGAGAGATTTCAAGTCATCCATATTTTCTGTGATATGTAGTGATTTTATATAGATCGCTCAATAGATTCCTTACATTTTATTTGGTTACAGAAATAACTTAAAATGAAAACAAAAGGTGATTTCTATATGCTTATATTTCAATAGAAACCACAGGCTGAATTTCGTATTTCCTCCTATACGAAATTAGAAATTTCACAATATTTGTACCAAAGAAACAGTTCTCAGCTTAATTCTTACTGATGGGGATCCCTATGCGAAAAAAGCATGGTTTAACCATGGTCAACCATGGTCAACCTTGGGGTTTTGACCATGGTCAACCATGGTTAGCCATGTTTTTTTAAAAATGGCACACAACAGTCAACCATGGTCAAAAAACAATCCAAAGCGACCATGGTCAACCATGGTCAAAACTCGACATGTTTGACCATGGTTGGCAGTGGTACCATTTTTCAAAAACACGGTCCACCATGGTTAATATGACCATGTTTGACCATGGTTAACCATGGTCGCTTTGGATTGTTTTTGACCATGGTTGACTGTTGTGTGCCATTTTAAAAAACATGGTCAAAACCCCAAGGTTGACCATGGTTGACTGTGGCATGCCATTTTTCAAAAACATGGTTAACCATGGTCAACCATGGTCATTATGTTCATGTTTAACCATGGTTGACCATGGTCAAATTGTCCATGTTTGACCATTGTCAAGCATGGTCAAATTGTCCATGATCAACCATGGATGGCAATGGTGCCATTTTTTTCAAAATCATAAAAGAAAAAAAAAACATATCTGTATGGTTTCACACATTTTATACACCAGTATAGTTCCTATCTTATGTTTAGGTACATTATTATATAGTGACAGAAAATCAACTTACCTTGAGCGGGAATCGAACCGGGGACCTTTGTATTACAAGATTATTGACTTACCAATTGAGCTAACCTATCTTGCTTGATAACAAGAGGCAAAATATAATATATCAATTGTAAAAAAGGTTTCAACAGTATAAACACACTAAGTAAAGACTGAAGACAATGGCAACCTACATCACAGAGCTTCACAGTGGTGAAAAAAATTCAATGAAGTGACCATGGTCGACCATGGTCAAATGAGGTGATAAATATGGTCAATTGACCATGGTATGCTTGAAGTGACCATGGTCAACCATGGCCCAAAAGATGATGACCATGGTTGACAATGCTCAGCCAGGCTAAAGCATGGTCGACAATGGTATACTTGGAAGTTACCATGGTCAACCATGGTTAAGTCAGCTGATGACCATGACTGACCATGTTCAGCCATGCTAAAGCATGGTTGACCATGGTATACCATGGGGACCATGGTAACCACGGTTGACCATGGTCAAGCCTAGTGCTGGGACGTGTACACGTTTAAACGTGTACACGAACGGAAGGGTCACTGCATGTTTAGAAAATTCACTACACGTTTACACGTCAGTAAAAAATACTAACTTTTTTTCAGTATTATTTTAATTGCTGAAGTCAAATTTTCACCAAAATTTACCCACCATCAGTGAAAAGTAAAGTTGAAAGTTCCAATGCTGCTCCTAAAAATGGTTTCCGACTTTTACGGAAACAGGGGAATCCCCAGTTTACCAAGTTCTTGTGCGTGCAATTGTAATCTGTGTTATAGACCTTGTTACTGAATTATTCTATGGAAAGATAAACTACTGGGTACTATCAGCTAAAGGGACCAACTTGGTAACAAAATATGGAGGTGCCCATAGTGATTTCATTGTTGGGATCTTTGGGGAAAGAATTTAGTATTGTGCCACAACCCTATGAATTCGGCAGCCTCAACGGAATAAACTTCATGTTGAAGGATGTGGTGGAAGAATGCTGAATTCATCCCTCTTTGGGATATTCAACTGCTCAAGCTGATAATATGATCAAATGCTAAGCCGGGTAACCTGATTACGGATGATTTATGACTCCAGAATTGCATTTCCGTAGAAGCGCTGAACTTGGCAGTCGTTATGACCGTTTACACGTGTAAACGAACGAAAATACCCATCGTGTAAACGGATAGGAAATTAAACGGTAACTCCCAGCTCTAGTCAAGCCATCATGGCTAATCATCGCTGACCATAGTCAACCATGGTCAGCTGTGTCTTGACCATGGTTGACCAACAAGAATGGTGTGCCACATATCTATGCTTACATCATCAGTGCATTGTGGGAGTGGAATTTAGGTACAGATTGACTTTGGCCGGGAACCCCAAAACCATGTATTTCCATAAATTTTAAACAATTCCATTACACTGTTAATTGTGGCCACCATTCAACTCATGACTTGTCTTAGTTCTTGTATAGTAGTGGATCTCCTAATGAACCTAAAGCTCTGCATGATTTTGAATATTTTTTTTCTCACAATTCTTGGGTCAATTTCCTAATGTAGTGACCATGGTCAGATACAGGCTATTTGAAGTGACCATGGTCAACCATTGTCAGCCATGGAACTACCTTGTTCAACCATGATCAGATGTGAGTTTTTGGGTTAGTGACCATGGTCACAATTGCACTGAAGTGACCATGGTCAACATGAAGTTATTACTTGAAGTTACCATGGTCAACCATGGTCAAGTCAGGTGATGACCATGGCTGACCAAGTTCAGCCATGCTAAAGCATGGTCGACTATGGTATACCATGGGGACCATGGTAACCATGGTTGACCATGGTCAAGCCACCATGGCTGATCGTCGCTGACCATAGTCAAACATGGTCAACCATGGTTGACCATGCATGGTTGACCATGCTAGCACGGTTGACATTTCGCCTAGGTATTATTGATATAAAGCTTTACACCAGTGCCAAAATCAGAATTTTCATATTTTTTCAGGACGCCTGTTATTTGAAATCTCTCGTTGCACCTTTAATCAGCCCTTTTTTGCTTGCTCACTAGGACATCATTTCTACCTACAACACCAGGAAAATCTGCCTCTAAACCACCTCCAACTAGGAATATCTCTCTCAAAACTGGGAATTGGCGCCCTCTGACAAGTTAACCCTGTTACGCCCCAGATAGCAAGTTGCAAGTAAATCTGGTTAATTAGACCCACAACTATACAGTCAAGTTCTGCTACTGTTTACCACTGGCATAGTAAAATAAACCGATATTATGCCACTTGAATCATATCAAATCGCACAGGCCTATTGAACTTCTTGCTTCCCCAAAACATGTCAAACATATACCAGCAAAGAGCAGAGTATGTCCTTGAGCAGGACTATATATAGAGCACAACCCCACTAGTCACAGAAAGAGATTGGATGTTGGTGCTCCCTCTGGGGTGCTGTACAATGTACAAATAATTTGTGTATCAGGGACAACATGGAACTAAATTGTTTTGAGTGAAAGCAAACAAATTGTAACCACATCAGACTTAAATGGCTGCCCTGTGTTGGTGTGATGATATTGGCAAGAACCTGAGGGAGTCAAGTTTAATTAAGGTTATGGTCATGCCTGTAGCTATGTTCAGATGAGCCTAAGGCAGCTATTTTATCCTGGTTATGATCTCGCTTTCTTGCAATAACCTGGAAATATCTAGCAGATAGAGAAATATAACTGTGTGCTGGAGACACAATTAACTCCCAAGCCCATGCCTTATTCGTGCTAATATCCTGTTCTAATTTCAAATGACCTGACGACATGCAGTGGGATAAATAATATTGTCTGCAATGATTTATCCATCTTGTCTCATGCATTCAATGACTGCATCCAGAGGGTGTTTTGAGTCAATCCCACAATCCACCAGTTTTAGGAAATTTCACCTCTTTAGGGTCATGTGATCACATAAAAATCCTATTCTTAACACATAAAAACCCTGACTTTAATGCTCATTTTAGCTGACAAAGCGTTAGTACTTAGGGAATTTTTGCATGATTATGAAATTTCTTGTGGTTTTTAAATTTTTGGAACACTTTTTATCCCTAAGTACTGACATGTGTTTAGTACAGTATGGTATAGGCACATTGCTATGCATCATGGGATTGATTCAAAACACCCTCTGGACTGCATCTAAGGAATTAATATACAAAGTGTCTAGTCTCTGTCAGATAAATTCTGCTAGATTAAATCTGTAGAGATAAAGGAATGGAATATGTATGAGATAGAGCTTTTTTTCTTTTCCCCAGGATGTAAAAACAACTTGAGATAATTTTGTTTCCTGTTACATAAACATCTTATTTTTCCACTGTTTTATTTGATCATGTATTTTGCATTTGGTTAATTTTCTAAACATAATAATTGAGTAAATGCATAAAACTTGGCATGAGGCACAAACAGACAGACAGACAGAAAACAAGTTGCTTAGCTACAATCTTGGAAAAAATTAGATGGCACACTTAACACGATGTATTAAATGCTCGCCGTGATCACATATTGGGTCCATAACCCAAAAGTCACAGTTCAATTGCAAGCCTGATCCTTCCATTCGACCTTTCCCTTCCCCACCCCTATCATCTCAATGTTGGGGTGTGTGCCAAAGCTGCTGACGACATGACTATGACAACATTGTTTCGGGGGGAGAATGGGGGAAATTTGTCAAAAGCTACTACAAGTGTTCCAATAATTTTTTCCAAGATTTTAGCTTACCTTCAGAATCCAAAATCCCCAATAAATTCAAATGTTTTCACAAATTTACAGCATTGAAAACCATTTCATAAAAAGTTATTACTAAAGATATTTTTAAATGTGCTAAAAGTATGAGGAAAAAGTAGTCCTGCCATGGCTGGCTTAGCCAACATGGTTCTGATGATCCTGCATTATGTTTTGCCTATCGCAAGCATGGATTTGGTAGCCATTTAGTTGTGATTTTTTTTTTAATCTTGGAGGATATTTCAATAATAATAATAATAATGAGATTTTATATAGTGCATCATTGTAAACAACCTCAAGCGCTGTTGCCTATCATTATTATACTGCCATCGGGAAATCATCACAATCAATTCGCTTCATCTTCAAATCGCAGAGCCCTATTAGCACTTAGATTGTAATATTCCCCATAACAGCCCCCCCAGATTTCGCTTGGGTCGATGAGCCAATTGAGATTAAATATCTTGCCCAAGCAAGGACATGAACATGTTGACTGCAGCGGGGCTCAAACTCACAATTTACAATGAAGAAGCAATTACCCAAGTCTAGGCATAAAACATTTTTCAAGCAGATTTAAAATATGGTTCTTGAAAGTTATAATTAAAAAAAACATTGGGGGAAAGAAAAACTGGCATTTTTATTGACTTCTGCATGCAAAGAATTTTACACAATTCAAATATCTGGTGTTGTCCCCTCGGCTTGGAAAAAAAGTAGAGTTTCTCCCATATTTAAGGAAGGGGATCACCTTGATATCAGTAATTATAGGCCAATTTCAGTTATTCCGTCTTGTATGAAAATTTTCAAAAACTTGTTCACAGCCAACTTTACCAATTTGTTACAGATTACAACCTGCTGTCTTCAAACCAATCTGGTTTCAGGGCCATGCATTCCACCCAAACTTGCCTTCTGGAGGTCATAGACTATTTGCTCGATAACTTCAACTCTGGTTTGTATACGGGTGTCATCTTTTTAGACCTTAAGAAGGCTTTTGATACAGTGCACCACGGAGTCCTTCTTAACAAACTTGAGGACATTGGCGTGCAGGGCCCTGAACTCAAATGGTTTGAATCTTACCTTTCAAATCGTCAACAGGTAACCAAAATCGGTGATTTTGTGTCAACTTAGCCTTTGTAAATTTTGGAGTGCCACAGGCTCAATATTAGGGCCTTTGCTTTTAATTTTGTATATAAACAGCCTTCCAAATGTTATTACAAATACTAACTCTAAAGTTACATTATATGCTGATGACACTGCCATATTTGTCACGGGTAAGTCTGTCAGTGACATCAATGACATAATGAACTCTGAAATTAGTAAGTTGGCTAAATGGCTCAACAAAAATTTCCTCACGCTCAATGTTAAAAAGATGAAGAGTATGCTTTTGTGCAACAGTCAAAAAATGGCTCGTAGGGATACTGATCTGAAGGTGTATATAAATAATTTGTTAATTGATAATGTGGATAAATTTAAGTATTTGGGTGTATGACTGGACTCAGCCTTGACTTGGAATGAACATATCGACAAAATTTCCAAAACTGTTTCTAAACGTAATGGTCTCCTGCGCAGACTTTAGGCATATTTTACCTCAAAAAACCTAAAGCTTCTGTACAAGGCACTTGTTCTACCCCACCTAGATTGTGATACTGTGTGGGGGAATGCCGGTAAGACCCAACTTAAGATCTTAGATAGATTGCAGAATACTGCTGGCAAGATTATTCTTGGACTCCCCTGCAGGTATCCCACTGAAATCCTACTTAACACCTTGTGGTGGGATAAACTCGAATTACGCCGTAACCTTCATTTAAACACTTAGGTTTATAAGAGCCTCACCAGCACCCTCCCATCTCCTCTGTGCAATATTTTTTCTTTGGTTAGTAACACCCATGGCCACAAAACTCGTTCTGCCACTAATGGTAACATTGTCCCCCCAACAAACCGTAGTCTTTCTGCCAAAAGAAAGTTCTCATCTAGGGGTGCTATAATCTTCTCCCCACCAGTGCAAAAAACCCTTGCCCTCAACTGTGGGTTATTTTAATGCGTGTAAGTTATAGGTAAATTACGCCACCTATCGTTTGTAGTGCAATATAATATTTTTTGAGATGTGGGTTTATATTTTTTATATATCTGCCTAGCCGGTCTAGTTCTTAATTCATATTTTTTTCATATGTATGTCTTTTTTAACCATGTGTAATTAGTATGACTTTTTGGTTAATTTCTGTATTGTACTTTTTGATGTATTATGTTTTGACCCCTGGGCCAAACTGGAAAGCAGTGTTAACACTGAGATTTGTTACCCAGGCAAAATAAGTTTTAATAAATAATAAATAAATATTGTCCAATTTGTTATTTTAATGTGACTTCCAGATGGTTTGAAGTCATATGTATTTCCACCAAGATTGTAGATGATCAAGGGAGTATTTTCTCCAACGTAAACAGAACTGTTTCTTGGAATAGCCCTCTAGAGTGGTAAATCACCATGTGACGACTGTTAGCTAAATAGCACTTAATGTGTCTGCTGCCCTCTATAATTTTACTAGGAGGTAATTTGTCAAGACATCTTAGCTGATATCTTGATTCAAGGCCAGGTAGATACGTACACACACATGTACTCTAAATTAAAGGATGTCTTGAATGGTGTACAGGTTTTTAATTATCACCAAAAGTGTTCTTGAATTAAAAGAAAGAAAAAGGTTGTATTCAGATTTGGAAGACCCTTCCTAGACATAGCTCACAGGAGGAGAATAAATTCAACGTTGTCTTCATGTCTTTTTCCAGGTGACATGTTAATTTTCTATTGTGAAAACACATCTAATTCGTAGACATGATAGATAAGTCACAATAGAACATGATTTATATAGTATACCAAATCCCAGTCCTTCACATTAATTACCCTCTAGGAAAAAAACACTAGCATCTTTATGTTATTAATCTATCCAACACATGTGATTAATTTCTCACTTCTGTTTAAGATTCTGTAAAACATGTGGCCTAATGAAAATTGTACGTATTGTCTGCCAGTTTTGACATTCAATGCAGATCTGCATAATTCTAAAGGGATATGAAGGATTTAAATAAGGCGACAGTGTGGTATAAAGGCTTATTACGTACTGTCTTGATATCATGTAAGATGGAGCTAACGAGAGAGCCCTCTGTAGTTAACATCAATGTACGAGGGTCAAGATGCGCGGAGCATGACATCTCCCGCAGATTAATTTTTATTGGACCACATCAACCGAGCTAAAGATTAAGCACGCTGGAGGATGCCTCAGTATACAGGTGCCAAGCCTTTATTGGGTCCACCCCCCCCCTGGTGATGGAGGGCGTACCTTTGGAAGTTATTCTGCTGAGATGGTGACATGTTGGTAAGTGCTAATACAGGAAAGCATTGGGTAGACTGAGGAGTCAGAATAGGCCTCGAAAATATACCAGATAGGGAGAATCAGGAATTGAGGATGCAAGGTTTATGTATGTACCGTTAGGTAGCCAGTGGCGTAACGAACCGGGGGGGGGAACTTGGGGCAAGTTCCCCCTCTGGCTCTATGCATTTTTTTTGGGAAATTTTAACAAAATTCAGCCTTAAATTTTGGCAAAAATTTCGTCAACTTAAGACTTAAGTGAGCAATCACCAGGACGACATAACCAAATTTTGCCCCCTCTGGCAGGACGACTTGGAAATTTTTTGCCCCTCGGTCAACTTGCCCGGTACGCCACTGAGGCCAGCTGGGTAGGGGTAACTCAATACAAAAGTGTATGGACCAATAGGTTACATTTTCCCATATCCAGTGGTGCACACAAAAGGGGCCCTACATCTTTGTCTTTAGGTGGTGGAAAAATGGTCATTTGGGGTAAATGCGTGACTAGCACTGTCGGTCATCAGCATCATCCCTATTTTATTTTGTAACATGCACTTTTCACTTTCCTTTCTCTTCTTTCCCTATCCCTCTTTTCTCTCTCCCTCTCCCTTCTCCTCCTGCTCTCTTCTCTTTTACTCTTTCTTCCCTTTTTTCCTCTCCTTCCTTCTCTCCCTCTCCTTTCTTTCTTTTTCACATATTTTCTTTTTGTTATCCTCATTTTATTGTCTTCAGAGGAAAAGTTAAACCTCTCCCCCTGTTTATGCCACTGATAAGTGATATGGGCAAAGCACACTTATTCCAATGAATGTCGTTTATTTGCTGGTTTTCCATGAGAAATGCACCCTGCCGGGTGAATGGACTATGTATAATCTCTACTTTACAACACACATTTGAAAACTTTTTAATTTAAAAAAATATCAAGACGTCACACTCCCCTCAGTCTACCATATAATCGGATGACCTATTGGGACTCAGCTGGCCCTGCTTTTTATTTTCCCAGAGTGTGATGAGGCAAATAAAAATGCATACACATGGCTCTGTTTATAAATATGCACATCTGTGCCTGACTTTCTTCAGACTTGGAATAAATTTGCTTGCATTTTAATTCATCTGGAAGACAAAAACCAATCCATCATAAACAATCAATGAATATTTTCCCTGTACAGGCTAAGAAGACGATCTTCCTACTAGGTACTTAAATTTACTATTATTTACTTTCTGTAGCCTATTTTTTCTCTCTATACATATTGATGTCTACATTTTGTTATTTCTCCCCTCACAAAATTGCAATTTGAAGTCAATAGCTCATCAGACTTGAGTTTATTCATCAAATCACAGTTGATTCAATTTATGCATTCTTCTTTCCCCACTGTGGCAACAAAATGCCAAACCCTCTTCTCATAGAAAATACATTAATATACGACACGTGGGGTGACTCCCATGGCATATCAATTCAAACGCTTTTATGCACAGCGTGCCACAGCCATCGACGTATGCACGGGTTAATTGAGATCAGAGTTTTGTCACGTATACGTGCGAGTCTGATCGGCGCTCGTTAGCCTCATTTATTGACCTCAGGATGGGATAAGTAATCATCTTAGACCCCTCAGGAGAATCCAGAGTTACACTCCCAAGTCAGATCAAGTTATGAGATGTGTGATAGCATATTAAAGCCACAGACAATATGAATATGATACATAATTTTGAAAGTGTTTGGTCTTACCTGTAATACTAATCCGGGATATGTGCAGTGGTAGTGTTGTATAGTGATAGGAAATTTCTCCCACGACTCAAACTGCCACATGTAATTACCCCATGTTGGAATGGGAGAGCGTGTGGCCCATTGGTTAGGGTATTAGCCTTTGGTGCTAGAGGTCCCCGGTTCAACTCCCGGCGGGACCACTTGCAGGGATTTAATCGGGTAATAAATTCTGGATTTAATCTGTACAAGAGCTATTGATTGAAATTGAAATTGGAATTCACTCTCCCATGGTTCAGTTGGACTTGAATCATGAACCATGATAATACCCCATCCTTCGGAGGGGACGTTAAACCGTCGGTCCCGTTTACAGAAAGTCATACTGTGCATGCACATCACAGTCAGTGTCGAAAAGAGTAGGGTGATTACCCCTGGCTGTCCCAATTCCGTCTCGGTAAAATGGACCCCAATGGAAATAAGCTTCCTGTCGAGGCTTTCTTGGGGCTATCCAGGACATTGTCTGAATAAATCAAATAAAAAAAAAAGGTCATTCCCTAGCTCAAAGACAACATTGTATAAACCAAGGCCTCCTGGCTGTTCCCAATAATGTATTTAGAGTCGGCCTGAAAACGCTTTATTTTCGCTGGTTACAAATGATAAAACGAACAGATTAGTAGACCCATGTTTCGCGAACCACCAAGGTCAAAGTTCTATGACAATAAATTAGAACTTTGGAAGTCTTGTGCATTACTATGTCACACTCACAGTCACCTTAGCAACTACGAACATACCCGGCCCACACTATTTAGACGTCATATTATAAAAAGTGTAAAAAGAAACATTGTGTCTGATCTTTGTGATAGTTAACTTTCTGAACAACAAACTACATGCCTGATGATGTTCTTGGATGTCTAAGGATCATTTCATATTCGAGAATTGCCTTGTGAAATCAAGCTCTGTGCGATTATTTTAGTATTACTATCCATTATCTAACATTCTTTTGTTAACACAGAACTTGTGTTATATAATTTACACAAAGTGTCATAATTTTATAGGGGTTTCGGTGATGTTGAACTCAAATGTATATATTACTAAGCTTGAAAATTATCAAAAAGGGTAAACAACAATGGAATCATTGCTACCCTCTATGGGCCAAAGTGCTGTCTACTAGCAAACTCTTGGGAGTACTTTACTAGGTGCTCCCGAGTAGCTGCATAGGTACTCCACTACTAATGGCCTGCACATGTACCTGTCAGTCACCTAGCAGGCAACTGCAGAGTACACTATGGGTACTGCTAAGTAAACAAGTGCTATCCGCTCAGTGGCTTGTGTACTTCACAAGTACTTAGTTGTAGGGACTGCATCAATAATGCATCAAGGGGGTACCCTTGAAGTAGAGCCAAGAGCAGGCGCGGATCCAGGGAGGGGGCGGAGGGGGCTCGCGCCTCCCGGGTAATTCTACAAATTCTTGCAAAATCAGCCCATTTTTTGCTATTTTTGACCAGTTACAGCCTTTCAGCCCCCCGGTAATTTTGACATTTTTCAAATCCTGGATCCGCCATTGAAGAGTACACATGAAGTAGCCTAAGCTCTGGGTTACACCATGAGTGAGAATCTGGCTGTGATATAGTGTAAGTAACCAATTAAAATAAAGTTTGCAAAATATTTAAGACTACTCCTAGTGAGCCCTACCAACCTTCTTACCATGGTTCTGATTGGCTCAATAAATCACATAGCCTTCTTTTTTAGCCAATAAGCAGGTAGTTCTCACAGAGTTGAGTAATTGTGGTAAGATAGCAAGGGAATTTGCACAATCCCTATCCAAATGAAGCATGTTTGCCAATAGAGCAAATTAACGCCTACCAAAAATGTTATCAAAACTCATTATGATGCCAAAAAGTACACAATAGGCTGTAGTTTATAGTATAGCATACCAGTTGTCTCCTCCAAGAAAGATCAGTTGTCAAATAAACTGAAATATTTTAGAATACACAGGAAATTACCCTAATAATGAATCATGGGACTTGAGTAAATTCCTGGCAAAGTGAATCGTGTTTGTGTGCCAACAAAAGTAAATTAACGCCCACCTAAAATGGTATTAAACTTATCATGGGGCTTCACAGCTCTGATCTGTATGAATAATAGGGTAGCCAACTTCCATACTCTTGGTGTGTAGCAGCTAAGTCAACAACATATTCTTGTGACTTGGGGAGCAAAAATTATCAAAAATTCACAAATTCAAAGATTATAAATTTTCTTCTCTATAATTGGAATTAGCTTAGAAAAATCATTCATATGAGTCCAAAAATACCAAGTCTTATATGGCAGTGATTTTTAAGATATTGGACCACTGTCTGCAATTAGGGTCTTCCCTTGGTGTAAGATATTCATGAGTTAGACTAGAATAAAGACTCTTTTATGGAATAAAGCTATACAATCCTTGTAATCCTTTGATCCTCTTATAGAAGATTTCATGCTAGGCTAATTTCATGAGGTCTTACATAGAGGATGAATCGACATTGGTTCAAAATTTGTATTTGGATGTTTATGTGTAGATGCCTCCATACAAAGAAGACATGATATGAAAAAAAAATCAGACTATCTTCCTTTACGTCTAACAATGTAACATGCTCTCTTCTATATATTTGGTCTAGTCTTATATCCCACCTCTATAAAACACTATTTTTTTTTTTTTTTTTTTTTCAAATTCTTGCAAAATCAGCCCATTTTTTGCTATTTTTGACCAGTTACAGCCTTTCAGCCCCCCGGTAATTTTGACATTTTTCAAATCCTGGATCCGCCATTGAAGAGTACACATGAAGTAGCCTAAGCTCTGGGTTACACCATGAGTGAGAATCTGGCTGTGATATAGTGTAAGTAACCAATTAAAATAAAGTTTGCAAAATATTTAAGACTACTCCTAGTGAGCCCTACCAACCTTCTTACCATGGTTCTGATTGGCTCAATAAATCACATAGCCTTCTTTTTTAGCCAATAAGCAGGTAGTTCTCACAGAGTTGAGTAATTGTGGTAAGATAGCAAGGGAATTTGCACAATCCCTATCCAAATGAAGCATGTTTGCCAATAGAGCAAATTAACGCCTACCAAAAATGTTATCAAAACTCATTATGATGCCAAAAAGTACACAATAGGCTGTAGTTTATAGTATAGCATACCAGTTGTCTCCTCCAAGAAAGATCAGTTGTCAAATAAACTGAAATATTTTAGAATACACAGGAAATTACCCTAATAATGAATCATGGGACTTGAGTAAATTCCTGGCAAAGTGAATCGTGTTTGTGTGCCAACAAAAGTAAATTAACGCCCACCTAAAATGGTATTAAACTTATCATGGGGCTTCACAGCTCTGATCTGCATGAATAATAGGGTAGCCAACTTCCATACTCTTGGTGTGTAGCAGCTAAGTCAACAACATATTCTTGTGACTTGGGGAGCAAAAATTATCAAAAATTCACAAATTCAAAGATTATAAATTTTCTTCTCTATAATTGGAATTAGCTTAGAAAAATCATTCATATGAGTCCAAAAATACCAAGTCTTATATGGCAGTGATTTTTAAGATATTGGACCACTGTCTGCAATTAGGGTCTTCCCTTGGTGTAAGATATTCATGAGTTAGACTAGAATAAAGACTCTTTTATGGAATAAAGCTATACAATCCTTGTAATCCTTTGATCCTCTTATAGAAGATTTCATGCTAGGCTAATTTCATGAGGTCTTACATAGAGGATGAATCGACATTGGTTCAAAATTTGTATTTGGATGTTTATGTGTAGATGCCTCCATACAAAGAAGACATGATATGAAAAAAAAATCAGACTATCTTCCTTTACGTCTAACAATGTAACATGCTCTCTTCTATATATTTGGTCTAGTCTTATATCCCACCTCTATAAAACACTATTTTTTTTTTTTTTTTTTTTTCAAATTCTTGCAAAATCAGCCCATTTTTTGCTATTTTTGACCAGTTACAGCCTTTCAGCCCCCCGGTAATTTTGACATTTTTCAAATCCTGGATCCGCCATTGAAGAGTACACATGAAGTAGCCTAAGCTCTGGGTTACACCATGAGTGAGAATCTGGCTGTGATATAGTGTAAGTAACCAATTAAAATAAAGTTTGCAAAATATTTAAGACTACTCCTAGTGAGCCCTACCAACCTTCTTACCATGGTTCTGATTGGCTCAATAAATCACATAGCCTTCTTTTTTAGCCAATAAGCAGGTAGTTCTCACAGAGTTGAGTAATTGTGGTAAGATAGCAAGGGAATTTGCACAATCCCTATCCAAATGAAGCATGTTTGCCAATAGAGCAAATTAACGCCTACCAAAAATGTTATCAAAACTCATTATGATGCCAAAAAGTACACAATAGGCTGTAGTTTATAGTATAGCATACCAGTTGTCTCCTCCAAGAAAGATCAGTTGTCAAATAAACTGAAATATTTAGAATACACAGGAAATTACCCTAATAATGAATCATGGGACTTGAGTAAATTCCTGGCAAAGTGAATCGTGTTTGTGTGCCAACAAAAGTAAATTAACGCCCACCTAAAATGGTATTAAACTTATCATGGGGCTTCACAGCTCTGATCTGCATGAATAATAGGGTAGCCAACTTCCATACTCTTGGTGTGTAGCAGCTAAGTCAACAACATATTCTTGTGACTTGGGGAGCAAAAATTATCAAAAATTCACAAATTCAAAGATTATAAATTTTCTTTGCTATAATTGGAATTAGCATAGAAAATTCATTCAAACGAGTCCAAAAATACCAAGTCTTATATGGCAGTGATTTTTAAGTTATTGGACCACTGTCTGCAATTAGCTCAAAATTTGCATTTGGATGTTTATGTGTAGATGCCTCCATACAAAGAAGACGTGATATGAAAAAATCTTCCTTTACGTCTAACAATGTAACATGCTCTCTTCTATATATTTGGTCTAGTCTTATATCCCACCTCTATAAAACACTATTGGCAATGTTATCATATTGATGGGAATATGACTGTAGAGTCATTAAATTGACTAGCTTTAAGGAGATGGAAAGGCGTACTGATTTATATGATTCCGATAAAGCCTGCATTCTCATAAATATTTAACGATTCCTGCAGACGTCTGAAGTGATAGATCAAGTAGTTGTTGAACTTGTACCAGAGTGTTCATCAAGTTGTAGGTAAAGTTGATTGATCACCTGTAGAAGCAAATCATAATGCTGTTCTGACTGAGGTACATGCGGTCCTTTTATGGCAAAAGGGCGTAACTTGAGTTACACCCTTTTTCCATGAAAGGGCCGAATAGCCACAATCAGTTTTGATGAACTTAACCCCCTGGGCACTTCCACCTATAATACAATCTGATTGGCTCATTACAGGACTCATCATGAGATAGTCCTCTGAGCAACCAATCAAAAGAGTGTAAATCATTTTTTAACTATCTCTGATTTGTTCATTACATGATATTACCTTCCAAGTGACCAATCAAAATAGTGCTTTAGTCACATCTCTGATTCCAAAATATTACTTGGTACCAAGCATATTGTGCTCTTGTAAATTTAAGAAATAAAGGGTGATGCAGTATCCTTTATGGGCGAATAATGTGTCTGAGGTCGGAAAAAAATAAATTTTTTTTTTTTTTTTTTTTTAGTGTTCATCAAGTTGTAGGTAAAGTTGATTGATCACCTGTAGAAGCAAATCATAATGCTGTTCTGACTGAGGTACATGCGGTCCTTTTATGGCAAAAGGGCGTAACTTGAGTTACACCCTTTTGCCTTGAAAGGGCCATCCTGCAAAAACAATGCATTATGGGTTACTTATTTTTTTTTAATATTTTAGCATTATTTAGGCTCAACATTTAAAAAGAAAAATGTATCCCATAATGCATTGGTTTTGCAGGGTGGTCCTTTCAAGGCAAAAGAGTGTAACTCAAGTTACACCCTTTTTCCATGAAAGGGCCGAATAGCCACAATCAGTTTTGATGAACTTAACCCCCTGGGCACTTCCACCTATAATACAATCTGTCTGATTGGCTCATTACAGGACTCATCATGAGATAGTCCTCTGAGCAACCAATCAAAAGAGTGTAAATCATTTTTTAACTATCTCTGATTTGTTCATTACATGATATTACCTTCCAAGTGACCAATCAAATAGTGCTTTAGTCACATCTCTGATTCCAAAATATTACTTGGTACCAAGCATATTGTGCTCTTGTAAATTTAAGAAATAAAGGGTGATGCAGTATCCTTTATGGGCGAATAATGTGTCTGAGGTCGGAAAAAAATAAATAATGGACGAGGCGCAGCCGAGTCCATTATTTTATTTTTTTCAGGCCGAGGATACATTATGAGCCCATAAATAATACTGCAAACCCTTTATTTCTATTCTATTACCGAAAACAGCATGATATAATGAGAAAATGCATTGGCGACCCATTATTGCAGAATAATGGGCAGTAAACTGACCAATCAGAATGCTGCATTTTCAATAATGGGCAGCAGAGGTAATAGAATAATGAATAATTATCACACTCTCGTTGTATGTATTATGTATGTTACAAGTACATCTCTTTTGTGGTTGGTTTGGTGGACCATAAAAGTATGTTTTTCTCCTCCTCTGCCAAACCAAGTACAGGTAATAAAAATTGAAAAAAAATAGTGCTTTGATGCTGATAGACAGGCCTCTGCCTGTAGTGCCAGGGTTTCAAGCTAGCAGTTTTAGGATCAAGCCTGATAGCAAAAACGAGTGAAGTAAACGTAATGTGGAAACAGTTATTCTGTTCCAGTAACATTCTGAGACATCCATGCATGGCTCCCTTCCATCCTCCCCATCACATCAGGAGAGTACCACTGAAATCCACCAATGGTATAACAGAAACAGGTTTGCTTTAGATGAGTTTGGGAAATTTAATGATTGGCCACAACATACGTTTTAGGAATGTTTGGGCCGAGCGATAGCTGGTCTTGAGTAAAAGACAAGGAAACAAAGATATTGTTGTAGTAAAGAACTTCTAGTTTGGGAATATTAGAAGCATTTTGAGCCTCTCCCGCTATAATTGTGTATTGTCCTTGAGAAAAAAAAAGGTCTACTGCACTCTTACTTTACCTGTGTCAAAATAAAATGGACAATAGTTAGCGAAGAGCTGGCACTTTTTCCGAGTCAAAATTGTGACCAATTTTGTTTTAACTGTTTTTAAATTAACTAAAAAATGGCCACAATTTGACTCAGAAAAAGTGTTGTCTCTCCACTTACACGGCAAAAATGCCAGTGTAACTATAACACTATTTATTTCTAACACTGCATGACACCCCTCTCCCACTGGCAAACAACTGTAAAAAATAGGAACTGGTCACAGTACCCCCATTGAATTTGAAACTGATCTCAAGACCCCTAAGTAAAATGTCTAGGTTTCTTCAATTTCCCCGGGAGTAAAATGTAGTCCTGGATATGTCCACACTTTTGTCTTCATTTGAAATCAGTCCCTGGGGTGGCAGTCTCTGGATATGCTAATAAAAGACAGAACCATAACCAAGTACTTGATGATAATCTTAGAAAGTTAATTGGTCCTACATATCGACAAAAGCATTAAGCAATTGACCAACACTCATAAGTGAGCAGTGAGTACCTGAGTAATTGCTCATAAGAAATGACTTTGAGGAAATAAGGGATAATTGCCTGGAAATGATTGGAGAACAAGTAAGAACATCTGACTGCACTTGTAGCCCTTGGCACTCGCTGGTAAAATGTAGGTCATTAGCAGACTCAAACACGCTCTCCCAATAGCTATCTTAGGTAGATTGGGCAACTGTTGAACTAGTCCTGCCTTAATTGTCCCAAAGTATGTTTTCACTAGTGAGCCAGCAAATTGAACTGGGTGTATAACATTCCTTCTTTAGGCCATGGATGAGTGAACTGGCCTCATTCTAATGAAACGGATAGCTTGGTTGTATAGATCTGTTTTGGCATTTTGTAAAGATTCACAGAAAACTATAACTGCTGCTTACTCATATTAAGGTTGACAGGCTCAAAATAAATACTTGGTTTGGAGTAGTCAACTCATCTTCGTGTATCTTTTTTTACTGAAAGTATCTTGTTCTGAAATAACATCTCTCATAACCCCATAAGGTGGCTATATGAAACCCCCTCCCCAATTTGATCAAATTTCAGCCACCAATGTTAAATTACTTAAAGAAGAACCCGTACAATGAATAATATAATACAGTATACTCTATAAAATAATTATTGAGCACATATTGAGTGGTTTCAACAGAAAATGGAATTATATTAACCATAAAAATGAATTAAAACATTGTGTCTGACCATGCGCTATTTGAAATTCACGCTAGTGTATATGGGATATGTATATGTGTTAAGCGATACGGACGGCACAGTAGCGTCATACACCTTTACACGTGATGATTTCATAATGTGCATGTCCTATGGGTTGTATGACGCAAATGTGCCGGCCGTATCACATAACATGTTATACACTAGCGCGAGTTTTAAATAGCGGATGGTCAGACTAAATGGTTTAATTCATTGTTATGGTTAATATAATTCTGTTTTTTGATGAAACCACTCAATATGTGCTCAATAATTATTTATAGAGTATATTGTATTATTTTGATTGTTGTACGGGTTCTCCTTTAATGAATTTCAATGACTTTTACACTTGTAAAACTTAAAGGTACAACGTAAAGGTGCAACTTCACATATCAGATGTCCAACAAATGAAAGTCCTAATGTAATGTCTACATTAAACAACACAGCTGTAAGAGTTCAGCTTAAAATGTTTGCTTTGGTAGAACAAAATGAAATATATACTTTTGTATTCAGTCAGTTATTTATATCAAAACATAAGCAATTTTATTTTGTCTTTATTTCTACTTTTAAAATAGTTATTTATTTATTTATTTATTTATTTATATTTATTTATGACAATTGGCTATATAGCCAGGACAAGCCCAATAGTGACATAGCACTAAATTAAGGGGATGCCCATAAAAAACACACAAAAATAAGAAGGCAGCCCTAAAACCAAAAGTGAAAAGGAATGGCGGATGGAAAAGCAAAAAAATAAATGAACCAGACGAATTGAGAAAATAAAAAAAAAACCCTAAGACCTATAGCTACAAGATGTGGAGGCTAACAGCTGCTTTGAAGGCTTTTAGGGAGGTGCACTTTACAACATCCTCGAGCAGGTAGTTCCATAATGTGGGAGCAAATGCATAAAAAGACCTTTTGGAAAGCTAGAGCCTGCGGAAGGGTGGATCAAGAGAGAGGCTATTTGAGATTGCGAAGGGTGGGTTCTAGGGTGCGGACTGAAGGGATTAGGAAAGAGCAAAGGTGGTTAAGAATCTGAAAGAGATGGCACAGGACGCAATGTCACGGCGCATAGATAAGGGAGAGATTGGAAAGCAAGGAGGAGATCTTCATGGGAGAGAGTCCAAGAACTGGAGAATGACTCTGCAGGCAAATCGCTGAGTAGATTCCAACCAGTTATCTGGCCAATAACCATTAAGAAAATGTTATCTATACTATATATATGAATTCGCTGTGTATGATCCAGTTTATGGATACCTGAAAATCTCCTGTTGCATTTTGAAGATAACAATTACTCAATTCTGGGTCACCAAATTTAGGTTCTAATTTTACCAATTTAGGTAACTTATAGGATCCAGTGTATGGTTCACCCTGAAATCTCCTGTTGCATCTTCAAGGAAGATTTACTCAATTCTGGGTATCAAGTCACAAATTTAGGGTTCTAATTTTATATCCAATTTAGGTAATTTTAAAAAAAAAATAGGTACAAAATGAATATCAGCAGAGCATGCCATTGCTCAATGATTAAATAGATGACTATCTAATCCCTATCACACCAAATAATACACCTAAGCCTAACACACTTCAGGTACTACTTGTAGAGTTAGTCTCTTATACCATGACTTACCCTAGAGGAAACAAGGTTTCAACAACCAGGTTCCGTAATACATTATAGAGCAATATGCACATACTGTGTCCAATCCCTAGTTTTGTGGACTTTTAAACATCTAAGAAAAAACAAGTGAAATATAGGTTGTAAGCAGTGGCATTTCTGTAGTTTTTTTTTTTTACTGCCATTGGCAAATGAAAAAAAGTTTTCTTTTTATGTCCATTTTTTATATAACATTTGTTTTAGATTTAGGTAGGGGATTTTTGTTCTTTTTACATGAGGACTTTCCAGAAAAAGCACCCCCAATTTTTTCAAACCCTGTTTTTTTGTTTCGTTTTTTGGAATGCTTCCAATGTATTAATTTACAACCTGAAGTGAATAAGCCAAATACGCTGTCTTTATGTATAAGATTGATATTTAGTAATTCTGTGGCACAGACAGTAAATTCAAAGTCTGGTTTTCTATAGGAATGATTACGATAGCAGGCAAGTTCAAACAACGGTTTTGTGGTTTTCTTTTGTACTTGTTGTCCAATAAAACTGTTGAATGGTGCAATTTGAGAGGAATTCGTAGCCCAAAAAATCGCCTTTCACTTTAATAAACAGTGGGGCACTTTATTTTGTAATAGTTTTTTTTTTCATTAAAAAAAAAGCAAAACTTCCTCCATGCCCTTTCGATGTCTAATGGTGCCTCCAAATAGAGGACAACAAAGGTTCAAAGTGAAATAATGAAAGGAACGTTGTTTCATCTCTTCAAGAATTTACGGGAAATTCCCTGGTATATTACATGTGAATTCATTCAACCGTAAACATTGCGATCCAAACACACATGAAACGCTTCATATTTGTAGTTACCACATTGTGAATGTTTGTCTGATGACTCTGGGTGGTTCTAATGCTATGATTGAGTAAATTCAATCGAAAATGTAGGCCTAAGTGTGTATTTTCATTTGGCAATAATAAGTGAGTTTGAAATAAAGTTTTGCCTTTTTTCTAGGCTTTGAATACTGGTTGGGATCGTTCATGAGATCGGTAGGGAGAATTTTTGCCGATTCTGATCCAGATCCGATAAGCTTAAAATCGGCCCGGTTCAGAACCTTCCAATGTGATCGGTTCTACCCTAGCTGTAATTATGCGTAAAAGGGACAGCTAGGACGGAACTTATCGGTAGCCTCATGCGCGGTTAACCAGTGGACAGGCCAACCCACTGAAACGAGCCAATCAGCATTTACTTTCAGTGGTTGACGGACATCACGCTCGGCGGCACGGTAAATAACAATTCTTACATAGCTTCTTCAAGCTATACTATAGCTTGAAAGACATCATCTGCTATTTTTTTTATCTTAACCATAGCTTCTCAAGAATAAAGTAGAGGGTAAGTATTGTGTGTGTTTCAAGTTGGTGAATACTACCACATGTCCTGCATGTGACGTATCTTATGAGGTGGGTACCCAGTGGTACCATGAATGCTCCTTTGCATGTTGTGATTTTGTTTCTTCTCTCTCTCCCTTGCCAAAGTGGGGGCTCCCACTATGCAAAGGGTAATGAGAAACCTCTAACCTCTGGGATATCATGTTTTAGTTGTTAGGAGAGCCCCCTATTCTATTTGAAATAATTGACCTACACACAAAACACACGCACACACATACTACCTCTCTCTCTCTCACCTCTCCCTCTCCCCCCCCTCCCATTCCAAAAACCGTAATATGGTGCTTCCTACTATGCAAAGGGTAGAGTAAGAGCGGGAGTAAGAGAACTCTCACACCCTTGGGAATACAATGTTTTAATTAATCAACAAGTGATCCCCTATTTCTATGTAAAATAATTAACCCTCACTATTGATTTTCGAATTAAAAAAAAATTGCGCACTCATAGTGAGACCTACTCCTCATAACCCTTTCCTAGAGGGGAAAAAGCATGGTGTTACCATGGTTAACCATGGTTTTAAAAACATGGTTTGACCATGGTCAAACATGGTTAACCATGTTTTTGAAAAAGGGCACGCCACAGCCAACCATGGTCAAAACATTCCAAAGTGCCCATGGTCAACCATTGGTCAAACATACAGAGTTTTGACCATGGTTGACCATGGTCACTTTGGGTTGTTTTTTTACCATGGTTGACTGTGGCGTGCATTTTTCAAAAACATGGTTAACCATGGTCAACCATGGGCAACCATGGTCAACCATGGTCAACCATGGTCAACCATGGTCAACCATGGTCAACCATGGTCAACCATGGTCAACCATGGTCAACCATGGTCAACCATGGTCAACCATGGTCAACCATGGTCAACCATGGTCAGCCATGTTTTGACCATGGTTGACCATGGTTGACCATGGTTGACCATGGTTGACCATGGTTGACCATGGTTGACCATGGTTGACCATGGTTGACCATGGTTGACCATGGTTGACCATGGTTGACCATGGTTGACCATGGTTGACCATGGTTGACCATGGTTGACCATGGTTGACCATGGTTGACCATGGTTGACCATGGTTGACCATGGTTGACCATGGTTGACCATGGTTGACCATGGTTGACCATGGTTGACCATGGTTGACCATGGTTGACCATGGTTGACCATGGTTGACCATGGTTGACCATGGTTGACCATGGTTGACCATGGTTGACCATGGTTGACCATGGTTGACCATGGTTGACCATGGTTGACCATGGTTGACCATGGTTGACCATGGTTGACCATGGTTGACCATGGTTGACCATGGTTGACCATGGTTGACCATGGTTGACCATGGTTGACCATGGTTGACCATGGTTGACCATGGTTGACCATGGTTGACCATGGTTGACCATGGTTGACCATGGTTGACCATGGTTGACCATGGTTGACCATGGTTGACCATGGTTGACCATGGTTGACCATGGTTGACCAAAAAGAATTGTGTGGCACATATCTATGCGTCCATCATCCAGATGTCCAGATTGACCTTTTGGCCGGGAACCCCCCAAAACCACGTAATGCCATAAATTTTAATCAATTCCATTACGCTGTTAATTGTGGCCACCATTCAACCAGGACTTTCTCTTAGTTCTTCTTCAGAGCTGAATATAGTAGTGGACAAGTGTAATTATTATCATTACTCCATGGATCTCCTAATTAACCTAAAGCTCTGGGCATAGTTTGGATATTTTTTTCTCACAATTCTTGGGCCATATAGGACCCTTGTAAGTGACCATGTCAGACATGTCAATTTCCTAATGCAGTGACCATGGTCAGACACCAGCCCCTCAGTGTCATGTCAACCCATTGCTAGATAATAACCAGATTCCTAATTTAGTGACCATGGTCAGACACAACAGCCACTAAGTGTCATGTCAACCCATTGCTAGATAATAACCAGATTCCTAATTTAGTGACCATGGTCAACCATGGTCAACCATGGTCAACCATGGTCAACCATGGTCAACCATGGTCAACCATGGTCAACCATGGTCAACCATGGTCAACCATGGTCAACCATGGTCAACCATGGTCAAAACATTCCAAAGTGACCATGGTCAATCATGGTCAAATGAGGTGATAAACATGGTTGACCATGAATACTTGAAGTGACCATGGTCAACCATGGTCAACCATGGTCAACCATGGTCAACCATGGTCAACCATGGTCAACCATGGTCAACCATGGTCAACCATGGTCAACCATGGTCAACCATGGTTAACCATGGTCAAGCCACCATGGCTGATCATCGCTGACCATAGTCAACCATGGTCAGCCATGTTTTGACCATGGTTGACCATGGTTGACCATGCTAGCACGGTTTACATTTCGCCTAGTTATCCTGGGTCATAGAGTATTTCGCACATTACATCTTTCGACCCCCCCCCCCCCCCGAACTGTGTACAAGGACCGAATACATGGGGACTTTGCAGTGGACATCGCTATAACAAAAGTTATCTTCTCCCTAAAATATAATCACTGTACAGAGGGAAATCAAATGGCTTCCACTTAGGCATTTTGTGTTCCCGCCCACTTTTACAGTGAACAACACAGCAAATGTCCCTACCATCTAAACGGTTCAGAGTCCTCTCTCTCTCTTCCACCCATGCGCATGCGCTTACATGCAAGCACACAGACGTACACATATACAAGTAATGAGTCATTACTCGGGATGTAAATAATCTACTCTTGCTGACTACAGTTAGAACTTACTATGTCATCACTTTGAGTACCATATGCTCATACCACCGAGAACACAGTTCATGGGTTTTACTGTACATCATTGACATGACTGACCTTGTGTGCTCTTGGTATCATATATCATACCCAAACACCAGGGGGGTATTTTCTAAATATGTTGGTGAATGAAGCTCTGAATTGGTGGCAAAGGGAATTGAGATTTTTATAGCTCATAGTGAGTAAATTTTTCAAATTCAGGGCAAGACTTATGTTTCTTCAACAGTGCTGTGACACCTTTCACTAACCAAAATATAACAAATACAAATACAATCAAAATAATCTCTATTTATTGTGTGTGCACATACATGTTTATTTATAGTCAATTAAATCATGTGTATTTGCTTTATTTTAAAAAATAGTTTTGAATTCAGGCAAAACTTATGTTTCTCAACAATACTGTGACCCTTGAAAACTTTTAAAACAAAAAAATAATCCAGACACAATTTAAGATATGTATTTTTGTAATTATTTTTTGCTTAGCATGTATGTGTTTTATTTTTGTATGTCTTAGCAACCCGGTAAAGATGGTCTGCCTGAGTCCCTTCGAAGTGGCATGTGCTCATCTTAATCTTATCTTCTGAAACAATTCAGTCATTGATTTATACTCCGAGATACAATCAGAAAACATATGCATAAATGGGAGCCCACCTGCTCTGGCTGCCAAGTCGTCAGTTTAGATTGACTCCACGCTACTCCGAGAACAGGTTGCCCGTGACAGGTGTCCGATATATAGACAGAGCCCTCTAGTGTCCAAACTATGCCACTGTATCTCACTGCTCATGACCTCATTTGTGTGCTAGTCTCCCACGTTTTATGGATATATCCAGTACTTGCGGCTAAGGTAAATGCTTATTTCTTGTTATAACTTTAACACAGTGGACTCGATCGTTCGCCATCGAGAGTTAACCGTTAGTCTATACTAACCTGAAATTTTCAACCATTAAGCCTCGTCAGCATCTGACGGTGTATGTCTTGTTTTCCCATGTGCTCTGTGTGGATTAACCCATCATGCGTGTTCTCTGGGAGTAATTTTGAATTATATTCCCCGGCTTGTGCCGTGGCTTTTTCTACTGCATGCCCCTGTGTCACTCACCCATGTGTCTATTCCATGTGTGTGCTAAGTATGTGCGGGTTTTGAATTGGATAAGACCAATATTGGCATGCATGCTTGGCATACAGCCTCGTGCTTTGTAATTACTGTCACTTTTGTCTTACCATTCGGAGCGCATTCATTAATAAGTGCAAATGCGCTAAAAGCACAGTGTGCTACGCTAATATACCAAGTAAATGGGTTTCGCATTATTATATTTTCAAGGATGGTAATATAGCTCTATACTATGCAGCCAAGTTTGTTGTGATATATTTATTAATAATGTAGGTTTATAAGCATGTGTTGTGGAGTTACATTGGAAACTTATTCATAATGGATTAAATGTGGTTTTTGCGGTGTCATTTTTTCCTAAGTATACAAGCAGACGGACCATATGTTGATCAGTTTTATTCTTTCTGATTGTAATAAAAGTTACAGCTCCAACTGGAAACGATAATGCCGTGAATGCTCACAGATATAATTACTTTTGTTTGATGATGTATGTATGTTTATAGTTGTACTCATGTACAAAAAAATGCCCCTCTTTATTGGTGGGTATGTTGCTTTCAGATAACAATCAACTTTAGAGTTTTAAAATACACAATACTTAAAGGGCCATGGCCTGATTGCTAATAGCCTCGTCCCCAGAACCCCAGATTTTACCGGAAGTAGTGGTCAAAATTTTGATATCAGAAGAAAGCTACTATTTTTCTCATTTATCCTGTGAAATTTTAGGGCAAAAGGATGTTTGGTTTGGATGTTATGAGTGAAATTGTGCCACAATTTGGTCGACCAATATTAATTTTACACAGTACACTATGGAGATTATAAAATCACGTTTTTAGCTCTTGCATTAGAACGGGTTGAAATATCGGCGTGAAACTTTACAGATGGGGTTTTAGGGTGAAGTCAATTCTATCATGATTAAAATTTTATACGCTTAAAGGTGCAACGAGAGATTTCAAGTCATCCATATTTTCTGTGATATATAGTGATTTTATATAGATTAGACGCTCAATAGATTCCTTACGTTTTATTTGGTTACAGAAATAACTTAAAATGAAAGCAAAAGGTGATTCCTTTATGCTTATATTTCAATAGAAAACATAGGCTGAATTTTGTATTTGCTCCTATACGAAATTAGAAATTTCACAATTTGTGTACCAAAGAAACAGTTCTCAGCTTAATCCTTACAGATGGGGATATTATTGATATAAAGCTTTACACCAGTGCCAAAATCAGAATTTTCATATTTTTTCGGGACACCTGTTATTTGAAATCTCTCGTTGTACCTTTAAATCGGGCCATCCCCTTTAATCGTATTACATAACTGTTAGAAATTGATACTTGGAACACCGAAGAAATGCTAAAGCGTACCTTTATTATTTAATGCATATGCGTTGTATAGATATACATACACTATTACGAATTTCACTGGATCGGTTGTAGACCACCTACCGAGAACGTTTTGAAGGTTTATTGGACAAACAGGTGCAAAAGAAAACTGCAAACCTTGTTTTGAAGTTGCCTGCTATCGTTATCGTTCCCGATAGAAAACCATGCTTTGAATTTTTGTCGTGAAGACAGAAACTACTAAATCATCATCTTATTACATAAAGACGGCATATTCAGCTTATTCACTTCAGGTATGATCTAATACATTGGTAAGCATTCCAAATATGTAAAAAAACTGGGGTTCGAGAAAAATTGGGGGCGCTTATTTCTGGAAATCTCATGTCTCTTTAAGCATTTTCAATGATTCAGACATTTCCATAAAACAAATATTTTCGCTTAAGTTTGTGCATTAGTAAAAATATACCACTCCGTCAAATTTGAATTCCTTTTACTTTGCCTTGTGAAAGAGAAAAGTCTTAATTTGAAAAGGTGCTATATTTTTTTTTTTTTTTTTTTTTTATTGGACAAACAGGTGCAAAAGAAAACTGCAAACCTTGTTTTGAAGTTGCCTGCTATCGTTATCGTTCCCGATAGAAAACCATGCTTTGAATTTTTGTCGTGAAGACAGAAACTACTAAATCATCATCTTATTACATAAAGACGGCATATTCAGCTTATTCACTTCAGGTATGATCTAATACATTGGTAAGCATTCCAAATATGTAAAAAACTGGGGTTCGAGAAAAATTGGGGGCGCTTATTTCTGGAAATCTCATGTCTCTTTAAGCATTTTCAATGATTCAGACATGTGAGTCTAATAACAGTCAGAATTGTGTAAAGCCAGTTTTTCTGTTAAATAATGAAAATAAGTATAATAATGCTTTTACAGGCAAACCATAACCTAACAAGAATTTCAACCATGCAATTTATTAAATTATTTTCATTCCATAAAACAAATAGTGTCGTTAAGTTTTGTGCTTAGTAAAAATAAATACACTATAGCACTCCGTCAATTTTGAATATCCCTTTTACTTTGCCTGTGGAAAGAGAAAAGTCTTATTTGAAAAGGTGCTAATTACATACATTCAAGTTGAAATTTTTTATTGCCTTTTGGGATTTTCACATGTAAAAGAGTTTTGATGTAAGTGACCAAAGAAAAAAAAAAAAAAAAACCAAAAACAATGTTTTGGACAACAAAAATCAAGCCATGCTTTTCTGTGGCAAACAATTACAACAATAGCAGGCAAGTTCAAAACATAGTTTTGGATTTTCGTTTTATACTTGTGTGCCAATAAATCTTTGAAATGTTTTTGGTAGGTGTTCACACCAATCAACTGGCCAATGGCAAGATCTCCTTCTGTGCCTTTAATGTCAAAATTTGAATCAAATTGTCAAAAACTTGTCCTTTAATATACCACATAATTTGGAGGGGCATTTTTTTTTGGTATTTCTTAGTAACCATATTACCATGATGCTGATGTATATGCTTTCATCTCAACGCAAGAATCTACGACATTTACAGGTGTCAGACAGAGTCTTCCTATTATTGGACAAAAATAAAATTGTCATTGTTTTTGCAGCTGAGGCATGATCATCACAGCCAATATAAATTTCTTTCGGAAATTCAAATAACTAATGTGCTTTTCCATGCATAGTGAAGGAATGCGACTGACTGTCTATCCAATTACTCTATCTCCTGTATTAATTATTTTGTTCAAAAACTTGACAAAGACATCTTTTTTGAAATCCTCCAAGAAGAGTGTTCACACATCTTTGGTCTTTCTCATATCTGATGATAGCATTTTGTGTTTACCACACTGTAATTTGATATCAGGTTCAAGCCACTGCGAAAATGGTGGTGGTGCTAGTTCGCACTTTAGAGCTTATTTTAAACATCGACCGTAGATAAGCAACGTGTGTATTGATGTCTGGATGAATGTATGTTGTGAGCAATGTTCATCCTGCCATTGTCAGTTGTTGCAGGTCAACACGGTTTGTCTCTTCCCCCTCTTCCCCCCCCCCCCCCCCCAAACAAGATT
>JAMKCH010085585.1:0-52116 GCA_023653785.1 Ophioderma brevispina
GGCCCCTGGACCCTACTCATTGGTCGCTCAGCTCCCTCCGCTCGCTTTGCTCTATGGTTCGACATCTTTGTGCAGCCCCCTCAATAACATTTCATGGGCACGCCTATGATTATTCAGTTGGAAAAAGAACTTATGGGATTCTACAGACTTATCTTCACCTGTTAAGCTATTCCTGCAAATTTGAAATATTTTGACTCTTTGGGGAAAATAATGATAGTGTCTTTAAGAACATATGACACATGCATTTTTAACCAAGAGAAACTAACTTTTAAAGAAAAAATTTTGATGTTATTTTTCTGGGAACAAGTTCAGACTGTGCTCTTTGTGTCACCTGCCTAGTAGGCCAGACACAGAGGGCTCACTTTTGTCATTGTTGATGTTTTTGTCTGGTGTGGAAAAAAGGGTTAATATTTGCTGTATATCCGCAACTGATGGGGGGGGGATTTTAACCCAACTAGAGTCAAGGTGCAACATAGTATTGTATGAGGTCAAAAGTTAACTACCAGGTCAAAGGTCACATACCAGGGTAAAAGGTCAAATACCAAGGTCAAAGATCACATGAGGTCAAGTTTTAAGATGGATTGAAAATGTAAAATTGTTCTCAATTGGAAAGTTGAAGGGTTTATGGAAACTCATTTGGGAGGTACAAAGGTCACATATCAGGTCAAAGGTCTATGAGGCCTTCTTAACAAACCGCGATGGCAGGCAACACTAGCAGTCCGAGGGACCACGTGTATTTTTTTTACCTCGTCATCATCCCCATCGCCATGTTCTATGTGCTGTACTGAAAACTGATCAGGTGATGACCTTCATCTGTAGTATTCACCAAAACCTGTTAAAGAGAATAGCAATACGATTAGTATGTCAAATAGTACTGCTGTAATCTATACCCACTAAGACAAATACCTTGTTACTGAACTGCCACCAGTTGAAACCACCATCAATCTCTACATCGATACAAGGGTAACAATCTTGTACTTCACCATTGAAAAGAGCATATCTTGCATATTTGCAGTAGAGAGTGAAGTCCTATTTTGCCTGCAATTTGGGTTACCCTACCTGAAGTGAGAGGAAAGGAAAGATCAATATATGAAATGGACACCTTCCCAAACGCGCGTTCATGACGGGTGCAGCCATTTTAACAGCGTCGTTTCTTGCCTTAATTTCATCTTAGAGGCGTAGCTTATTTCTTGTTCCATGCTTTGATGTTAGGTGTGAAAACACCGTTGATCTGATTGGATTTGATACTCATGACATTTGATATGCGTGAATCACGTTCTATGAAAAGGCGGTGCTGGCGAGAAGGCTGGCTGCTGGGGATATTTGCCAGCACGGCATTTTATTGCTACCGAGTGATCCGCATCTGCAGATTGCTGAGCTGCTGTCAGAGCTCCGATATTCCGTGTCTATTGAATGGAAAAGACATATTAAATCGGAATCAGCAAAACGGCACTGTCAAGCCCTGGTGAGAGTTACATGCTTACGCCCTTTCAGTCCTGATAAAAAAGTCGGGTCTTATGTACTTTATAAAAGGTTCAATCACAACTTTGAATTAGAAATGGGTCAGATGAAGCTTTTCTTGGGGAACATCAGTAAAATGAAATATGAAGGTATGCTTAAAATTCATTGTTTACATATACCTCTGTCCCCGGATTTGTCCACTGAAACGAAAAGCTTCTAAACACATGAAGGAGTTCATTGTCATTTTCAGGTGATAATTGATCATTAAACCTTAATATTTTTCTGCAAAAAAAATAACCCAGATAAGGCTTTACCAAAAGAAGAGGATGAGGAATTAGAAATTCATTATTGGGGGGGGGAGGGGAGGGAAAAGAAAAATGGACAGATTTTTGTGAAAAAATAAGCGGTTTGGGGCCCCAAAAATCACCAAATTTTGTTAAAATTGGGCTTTTTTGGACAAAAATGGTTAAAACCTCAAAATTTGATATATGCCCCCAGAATTTCCCTGTTACTCACCCAAAAAAATATTCCACTTGCCCCCCCCCCTCCAAAGCTGTACTACCCCTTAAGTAAGCATCCCTGTGTTATCATACCATGCACGCTCCTGGGGATCAATGAGAAAACATCATATGCACTGTGCTATGACAGTAAAATGCGTGTACACCTTCTATCTTGTCTGGGTTTTATCTGAAAAAGGCAAGGGAGAGCAAAAGAATGTGTGTTAAACTGGCCACACTTGAGGACAAACAATTACAGGTTAAAAAAATCTATTTCTTGTTCAATTTATGATATTTTTTTCAGAAATGAAATTTTCTGCCACTGTGGTCTAAATCAGCGATGTCCCAATTTGGATCCACAAATACAGAAATCCATGAAAGGGACGGGGGTAATGGAATACCATGGCAATCATTCCAGAGCCAAATTAAAATCTGGTTTGGATTTTTTCTTCAAAAATAGTTTGCCAAACTGATTTTATTTTTTTTGTGAGCAAGTTAGAAAAAGGAAAACAGTTAAACATGAATAGGGTTTGTCCAAACTCAGTTTAAGGGTGTTTTATTCAAAATCATGAGTCTTAAATTCTCCATCTTTAAAGTCAAGGATTTCACGAGCGTGCGAAAAACTTACATGCACAAATCAAGTGCTACAATCACAACTCGGGATTTAAATGTATGTGGCTGCAATATTTGCCATACATAGCATATCAGCAGCCTGATTCAATTTTGTCAGTTTCAAAATCATGGTCCTGTTGCATTATTCAGAAGCTAGCAAAAAATAGGATTCAGGGACTCTTCCAAAGGTTATAATGTTTTGTTTACAGTTCTATTTTTGTGGAAAAAAGCCTGGAAATTCCCCTTGGTATCTGATAATAAAGATGCTACAAATCAGATGGTAAAAAACTAGAGATTTTCATTTTTTGCATAACATAAAAGTTACATGCACATTGTGCATGGAGAAATAGGAACTTTAAGGCACCAAGGGAAAAGTTACATGCATGTGCATGTGTGCACCCAAGTTTTTTGTTTAAATTTGAGGTATGAAGGTACCAGAAAATGGGGCAGAAAGTATGACCAAAACATGAACGGTTAATCCTTGATTAAGGATCTTCAGTGAAAAAAGATAATCCGATCTGGAAGCAAGTCTTTGCAAGTTGCAGTTGACTGGCGAGAAAACAATTACATATCAAAGTCCATGTCGAATTTTTTGCAATGCAGGGCCGCCCGAATTTATACACTCTTAATAGTCTCCTATCCGTCAACTGGCACAGTTGACGGATAGAGTTTCTCGATCAAGCCTGCCGGAAAGCTCATTGTTGAAGTCTTACTGGACCGACATGAATTTCACTAGCCACGGGCCAGTAAATTGAGCTCTGTCCACCCACTGCATTTTAAGCAAGGGCAACAAACTTCCCATCATGACCATGCATTGAGGTGGTGGTTGGTCACATAATTTTTTGAAATGATTGAAAGCCCTCAATTTTAATTCTTGCAATAATATGTTATGATTCTCTTTTTTTCTTTTTTCTATGATGTTCTATAATGTAAGAGAACACATGCCTTGGTTAATTTAGAAGCCATTTTGTGGTTACAAAATCTCTATTTGAAAATTTAATTTTGACTTTTGTGTACATCGAGTTGCAATTAAAGGGGGTGTCACTTACTATACTCTCCGTCATAAGTCCTTTTCTCTGTGGCAAGACTACTATAGCATTCCCGCCAGACAGAACAATGACAACGGTAAAGGATAGTCTGTGTGTTTAGCAGCAGCAATATCGGCGGTATTGTAGACGCCTATTTCAGAAATGAATTGTGACGGCGATTATAGTATTGCGGGGCTATCTCAGTCATGATTCATATTCTCTGCATCAAAGATTACGCCAGCACCCAGACAGAACCATGACACCACGCAAAGGAATACATAGATGCGCGTACACAGGGCTCGCGCTAAGGATTTTAATTGTGTAGCAATTGTTGCAACAGTCTTGCTTGATATGTGCCAGTTAGTCTAGTAACTAGGACATTCGAAGCCATTATATTAGCACTGGGCATTTATCGAACAGTTGATTCTCATGTCCTAGTTCTTTGTATTGAAGTGACATCGGTATAATGAACTCAAACTTTGCAAGGTTACAGAAGACACAATCCCGCCAATAGCACTCAACTACCCCCCCCCCACCTGCATTTATGTCAATTCTTGCAATGCTTACTACGTAATACATTTGCTACTCAATTTGATATCCAATTGTAAATTCGAGAAAAAATAGGAGGGAGCGATTTCGCAACACAGCAGAATTGAAGTCCCGAATGAATCCGGAAGCATAAATGCCGAGGTGGTTAAAGGTCGTACACACGGTAAACCAATGCACACCACCGATGAACAAAATCCATTTCCACACATATCAGGACTCTGACGGCAAGCCCATACAAAAAAGTAACTAATTGAGGGTATATGTGGGTGATTAAGGATTTGCGGTGCTCCTAGTAAAAAAAAAAAAAAGTTTGCCTATCCCAAAAAGTGAAGAGTGAGCTAGGTGCAAATTAATGGATAATGTGGAAAAGGCCAACAATTCAGAAATAAACCTTGCTTTTTGTCTTAAAACAGACGGAGGCTAAATTTGGATTTTGGCTACCATCTTCTGACTAGTACCATGAATCGGCCACACACTTAGATCGCGTGAGCATGAGTGACAGGTGCACACAACAGGAAATGTTACTAGAGACTTCTCTTCCGAAGCAATTTACACAACATGCACACAAAAAAAAAAAATACAAGAAACCCCTTCGTAAAAACGGCATTTAGCAATTTATGTTAAAAGAAGAGCGCTCGGATGACTTTTGGCGAGATATATCCGCAGAGGGTGTGGCTTAGCATCCTGTCAAGGAAATATAGAACACTGGCACAAAAAACCACGAAGCGTATTTCGCCAGGGCGTGCATACTTAATCCCATGAGGCCTTGCGCTTCTATCTACGATACGGTCTGTGGAAGCAATATGAGTACAACTGGACGAAAAATTCGATTTTCCGAAATAGGTAGGTGAAAATGAACATCAAACAATTCTCATATGAATCATGAGATACACTGCTTGCATTGGCGGACGTGAGGGTGAGGAAATAAAATTAAAGATAAGTTATCCTTCTGCCAAAGTTGAAATTCGCTTAGTCAGGAAAATGCTAAAAGTAATAATGAACGTTCTGTCACTCAGTTACATTAGTCTGAGTTACGGATGTTATGTAAATAGTTGACAGTGCAAAGTATTAGCCTAGGGAAAAATTGATAAACAATAGAAAATTGCATATATAGCAAATGGCAGAAAATGTGTAGCAAACTTCTATGCTAAACAAGCTATTGGGGCACTGGATTATGCAGCAAATCTCGCGCGCGTAAGTAGACACCTCAGAAAAGGAATTGTGATGGCAAAGTACTAACTACTATTTACAATTTCCATACCAGGATTGCCATTTCAGTGCCAGTTTTCTGTACGTTTTTCCGTACATGTCGTTTTGAGTCCCTTTACACCAGAACTTGTAGTGGCATTTTCATGGCGGCATTTCCTGCAAAATTACTGTGTTCAGTCGACAGAAAAAGTAACTACAACGCGTCAGAACAGATCCAGCTGATCTGTTTTCAACTTCACTCACTTAGTGCCACAAAACACAACCCATGTGTTTGTCACGGATTTGTTTTCATTTTACATTTGACCCCTGACATAGGATGTTAAATATACTTAACGAATGTATATTTTAACATAAATAAGACAATAATCTTAAATTAATTAATAGATAAAAATATATAATTCTTACCTTCTCCAATGTTTCTTTCACTTTTCTTACACAAATACGGCCAGAAATGGGATTTATTTCAATCTTTAACCACTATGGCTTGAAAGCGGAATGTAAATTTACAATCATGGCCGACACTGATGCCTAGCTATCGTCGACGTGGAACAGGTAAGATTAGAGTGTGAAACACTCGACAAATGTAAATTAGTAAGATATTTTTCAAGCCCTTTAGGTAATGTGCTGGTTGTCACAGGAATGAAATTAAGCTGCAGATGAAATTCCCAAATCTTTGGAATGGCTGGTTAATATGTTAACTGCTGTGCTGACGGTGTCCTAATTCGAAACTAAGCAGCCTTAGTCCTTAGATGAAGATCAAACTGTTCCACACAGTTGACAGTGACTGTAAACCACGCGCAGAACTATACTCTGTCCAGCTCAAAGTATGGAGTAGCGACGCGGGCGATTACATTGTACCATTGTGTTGGTGAACCTTGGGCAGACGATTGCGATCGCTTTAGTCCACTTGATCGCGTATCAAAATTCAAAATTAATTTCAGAAAATAACAAATTGGTGTTCCCTGGATAAGATATTACGATCCCGTTAATATGACATGTCAACCACTTCTCCTCAGATTAGAATCGTGAAGATTTTTGAAAGAAAACATTGGAAAAGCAAGCCTCTACTACCATTCAAACTTGCCGCCAGTACAAACAGGAAACAGAAGTGTTGCTACATCCCCACCCTTGCATCTGTGAGTGCAGTTGCCAACGCGTATAATTTTTCAACCTACTGCATGTCACCAAATGTGTATCTGATGTTGCCCTGTGTACAAAGCCTCTGGGCGCCCAAGTTTATAATAAAATCGCCGGACATGCCAATTTTCGCTGGTAACAATAACAAAACGAAGGTTGTCGGACCTTGGCAGGTAAATGTTTTCTCGCCTCGCCGAGGTCAAATTCCCATTGTGCAAACAATATTAGCAACTTCGGAGTATTGTGCATTACTACTGTGTTAAAAAGGTCACACGGGTCTTAGCAACTACCCACAAGCGACCCACGTGGGCAACGCTTATGTTGACGCCATTTTGGGAAAAGGAAAATATTTCATTATGATCTTTGCATTGCTAAAACTCTCTCACCCAAACTAAATGCCTGACGATGATCATGGATGTCGAGGATCAATTTATATTCGATGATGCCTTGGGGAAATCAACGACAGAGTGTAATTTTCGGGGGGTAATTTCCATACGGCTTTCATGGCTTGGGCGGTTAAACTAATACAAACAGTATGCTGTAAATTACGCTGGTGCCTAGTGACTGGGGGGTTTCGGCTTATGGATCAGTGGTGAGACACATAGTCGCAAGGAAACAGCGTAGCTGTAAATGCAAATGTGATCTAATGCGCAGAAGTGGAATACTGCAAAGATTAATCTTGATCACTGCCACTCGGCCCCCAATGATTTCCCGCTGCACAATTTCATGCGAGGGGCCGAGGGGAGTGATCAAGATTCTTCTTCTTGCCTTGTCACACACCCAAGCATGTTGAATTAAAATGAGTATGTCGCCCAATTTTCCTTCGAAATAGAAGTAACTTTTATCAGCTACAAAGCTACATTTATATTTTATACAAACCGCACAAAAAAATCAGAGTGACTATAAAACAAAGACCCAAGACCCCAAGAACCAAAGACCCCCTCAACTATAAAACAAAGAACCCCTCAATATTAAACAAAGACCACAACTGTGTATTAAGTAGAGGTCTGTATGGCCAGGGGTGTAGGTCCGTTATGTAGATGTGTAGGTGCGTATGTAAAGGTGCGTATGGTTGAAGAATTTTTAGTTAAGTATTATAATAAAACTTTGAAAGTGATTGACGTCACAGATTGAGTTTGGAGGACTTTTTAAATTTTAGATATAGTGATTGGGGTATATGATAGACTTCCCTATACAAAAAGTCCCATACGAGAATTTTTTTTTATTTCATGCTTTAATTTGTGATTTGTTTATTTTAGTTTATTTATTTTTACTGATTTATATTTATTTTTTTTTATTTTAAGTTATTTGGCTATATTTTTTTTTTAATTCTTTTCTTCATATTATTTAATTATTAAATTTATATTTAGTTATATTTATTTTTATTAATTTATTTAATTCTTTATATTAATTTATTATATTGATAATAATTGACTATATATCAAGAAAAATACATGGGAAACCTTGCTGACCAAGGATTTAAAATCATAATTTTGACCACAAAAATCAGCAAAGTCCCAATAAAAAAACCCTTTGGCTATATTTTTTAAATACAAGCATAATAATATAAATATAAAATATAAGAAAAATAACTGAAGAATAAATAAAAATAAACGAATAAAATAACAAAATAAAAAATAACTACGAAATAAAAATAAATAAATGACTCATAAAATAATAAAAAATAAATAACACAAAATAAATAGTTGAGGGGGTTCTTGTTTTATAGTTGAGGGGTCTTGTTTTTAGTTGAGGGGGTCTTTGTTTTATAGGTGAGGGGGGGGTTTTGTTTTGTGGGTCTTTGTTTAGAGTAGGTGGTCTTGTTTGTTTATAGTTGAGGGTGGTCTTGTTTTATAGGTGAGGGTTCTTGGGGTCTTTGGGTTTGGGTCTTTGTTTATAGTCACCCCAAAAATCAATGAAAAATAAGGTGGAAAACAAGAGGGTGGTTGGATATTGTCAAGGGTTTTCTGCAGCCAACGGCAGCCAAAAGCTAGAAGTACACGGGAATACCACCGCAGTGAAAGGGCGGGTCTAGCCTAGGGCGGGGTCTGAAGAGGGGTGGGGGTAAAAGTAGTGAAGTAGTGTCTTTTTGGGAGACGTTCTCTCGAATTATCATGACTGGACAGTTTTGGAGGGGAGGGAGTCCGGCCCTCTTTAAAATAGTCCAGTCTCAGTTTTTGATGGGGAAAGAACATCAGAAACAGTGTTTGACTCCTATATTATTATTAATACACACACACCCCCTCACCCACACACACGGCACACACATATACACACAAATTCACACACCACATACAAAACAAACACGCACATATAATATACACACCATACACACACACCCACACACCATTTTTCTAATTTATAAAGCTATAGGCCTATAAAAAATCATCTGAATTTTGTTCAAACCTGTTTCACGCCAATAAGGCAACTTAAAATTTTCTTTCGGCTTTAGAAAAATCAGTTGTAGCCTAAATATCTGTGAATGATCGATAATATATCTCATATATCAATCGTCATATTTTGTTTCAATCGACATCGTGATCACTGTGCCAAGTCACGTGATTCACTGCACCAAAAACTGTCACGTTTCCGCCCACCGGGCGGCTGCTGTCGGTCCGGTGAACCTCCGGTTTGCCAGAATTTCACAACGAGGTAAATCACCCCGACTCCATTTTTATTTAAACAACCGTACAGCACATCGCCATGGAAGACAACACAAAACGTTGTGAGGACCAGTTAGGGATTGCTTTTGAAGCAGATCATAAACATATTATCATGTAGAATCATGTTTTACCTCTATTGGAATACCATTCGAATACCATTTCGCTCGGACGTAATTCACACATGTCGAGGAATAAAACTGGCCGGATTTCCATGCAAGTCTAGTACTTTTTCGGCCCTCGTCTTCGACACAGAAATCGAGTCACTGTCAAACCCTCCGATTTTGAATAGAACTTCGGGGGGATCGACCATGTGGAAAGTCTCTCTGTGTAGAATATTGTTTACACTACATATTAAGCAGTTTTTAATGATAATACTAACAAACTTTCAAGGAAATTCGCCAAAGTGAACATACTTGAATTTTCGACATAGCTGCCGGCTGTCTTAAAGGATTCTTGCGTCTGCTGCCAATTGTCACATAATGAGGTAAGGAAGCCACACTCGGCGGGTGCCTGATTTACGCTAATTGAATGAAGTTGACATGATTTAAAAATTCAAAAAACTTAAAAAAAAAATTCAAAAAGTGCCAATATAAATTACATATTGCCTGCAGATAGTACGTAGAGCTCAGTCAGTGGTCAATATGGAATCAATGATCGGGTTGTTTTTAGATTTAAACTTTTTTAATTTCTTTTTTTCTACACGATTGTATTTTTTTTTTCATGCATGTAGTCCCCAGAGGAGTTTGAAGTGGCAGCGCTCTCTGCCCAACTGAATGCCGTTTCAAATGTTTGTTGAGCGCCCACGCCGCCGTGATGTCGCATGCATATGGATGTAAATTATGGGTGACGTGAACTCCAATACTAATGTCTCCGCGGGACTTACTCAAAAAGCAATGCCAATTACACTAGCCATATACAATGGCTGCGTTCCACTGGCGATGGTCCACCTCGGGTCACGCAGGTAAACTTATAAATTTAAATTATTTCCAGGTATCATCGCAAGATTTTAGCGGGACTGAAGCATTATTGGTAATGTGTTCCTTCTTAACCATGTAAAAAATTTCTAAAGATTAAGATCGGGCAACGGTGGAAAAATCATTGGACAGGGTTGACCTCTGAGCCTTATATGAAATTCGGGGAGGAATTTGTATTTCTGCCACACTTAAAATTCGGCACCTTTAACATGCGGTTTATTCCGTTAACGTTGCCGAATAATTCGTAGCCTTGGCAGAATACTAAAGTATTTTTTCCAATTCAGGCGTATTGACCAGCCAGGTCGATGACATCAATGGGAAGGGATCCGATCGGTTCCGATGTTTGTCGAATCTCTTACGTCACACTGGGCGCGGGGTATTTGAATTGTCATTAGCGGGGATCATTAGCGCTAATTAGCATCAATCTCTGTACACGGGTCCTTATGCAAGTGCAGATAATGCAGGTTGAATCTTTTTGCCGTTGGACTCACCAGTTATATCAAGCTAGAAATTGCAATTTGTCGAACCAGGTAAGGTGTAACAGATTTACTCATTTAAACTGTAGTCTAATTGTAGGAGGTTTCTTTTAAATGAATTTTACTTTATGGTATTCTAGAACTCAAATTTCTATTTTTTTTTTAACACTAATGATGCAATTCCTTTTTTTTTTGTATGAAGATATTTTTTGGTTATTTAATATTTTATCTGGTAAATATCCACCTCTATTTTATATTAAAAGAGACCACAGCAACATTTGAAAAAACTAGTCAATTAGTCGATTTCAAATCGATATTTTTGCATGGTTTTAGAGCTTTTACGTTAGCCCTCATCTGAAATGATTAAGACCAATCAGGTCCTTATGGGTTAAACAGAATGATCTTATAATAATGTGCAGTGACATTAATCAGCAGAGACGAAATGGCATTAACACAAGAAAATGCACGCTGTATGCATGTTTTCCACGGCAGCACACTGTTTGACTGGTCTGTGACCTTGTGGTTTAATATCAATGGGTACAAATCTATGATATTCAAGTAATACTAGGAGGTCCCAGGTGTCCTGACACCTGGGTTTTCACGATCACCTGGCTTGAATTGCCTCGGGCTCTTGCGGTTCCTTGACCTTGAATGACCCCGGATGACCTGTGTCATGACACATGAGAGGATATATAATAACCATTTTGGAAGCGAAAACCCAAAATGACCTGTTTCGCGAATTACCCGCTTGTGGGGGGCATGGGGCATACCCGCTAACCAATTCAAACTTGATCTGGCCCGTTCCAAGCTACACCCACCCCAGTTTCGTGCCCGTACAACATCCGAAAAAATAGCCAGACAGACAGACAGATAGATACATGTGGCCTATACACATTTGTTGATTAAAGTTATGGAAGACATAAAAGTTAGCCTACAAATTACCTGGATGTCTTTTACCTCAGATTTATAACCTCCCTATCTGTTTTTGAGTATGTTATTTTTATCTGTAAAATGTATCTCTATTCTTCCAATGGCCTAGATTATCATTTGAGAGCAAATTGAAGAAATTTCATATTTTATGAAAATGTGCCAGTGCCGCTTTAATGTATCTACATTAGCAGTCAATTGCACGGCCGAATTTATGCGCATTTTGCTTATCTGCATCTGCATCATTTTGTAAAGCCTAAATCTGCAAACCCAATTTAAGCATTTTGTTGTGGGGTGATGACCTTGTCCTCCTCTGTTATTCATACATAAAAAATCAGAAATAACCCTTAACAGTGGAGATGATTCTTTCAGTCTTCAGTTTGGAATAAAAAAGCATTGCTTTATTGCATTAAAAAAATAATTTTTTCCCTAGAGTAAAGATTTTGATTTTATGTGTTGAACCAATGACAACGTCTAAATTTGCAATTTCTTGGCCATCACGCCTGGTAATTTCAACATTTTCTGAACATCTCTCAAATACAGTGCTGTCTGTGTGTGTTGAGCAGCCTTGCTGATGTAGCGGTAGCACACTTGCAGGGATTTCAGGGACCCGAGGTTCCGCGTCATTGACTCTTGACTTTTCATTCTGACCCTCGAGAAAAATTGTCGAGAGTCATTCTGACCCTCTGCTTTTTTAACATAAAACACCTCAAAAGTCGGCCGAAGTCGATTTCCTTTCCCAATACTCTAAATTCCTGTAGTCGCAAGTCATTTTGACTCCCGGTTCTTTGCACATCAAAGGTTTCAAGAATCAAGCTGAGTGGGCTTTGAAAGTTTCCCAATACTAATTTCCATAGTCGCAAGTCATAGGTAGCCATCACAATACCTTGACAAAGAATACTATTACTAGGTGATCGCAATTAAATCATATTGTTGATCTGCTTGACTGCACAAGTACCAGGTAAGTCTTAACATCAATTAGATGGCCGATCAATACGATTGAAATGAATTCTGTTGTTGGTCTGCTTGAATGCACAAGTACATCGAAATCGAGAAGGGGGAGATCGCTGTTTTTGATTTGTTTGAGAGCATTATGTAGTATGAAGTGCTACGAAGCATCAATCATTCCACAGTATACCCCAACTCAGTACTCGATCACGTTCACCCTTTCACTGACAATTTACATTGTGCATGCATATTCAGCATTAACTGCAAATGGTGACTTAGATGCATGTCTGGACATGTTCATATTAGTAGCCCCGCCATGCAGTGACTCTCAGTGCATGGACCAAGGCATCAATTGATTCATTACATCATCATACACAACCCTTGATGGCCTCCTGGTGACCTCTTGACTTTGCTACCTCCATGGGAAACCAATTAAATGAATTTTGATTTTTCTTTATGGCTGCAGGGGGAGGGGGATTTTTCTACAAGAACTGTATTAGGGGATACAGACTGGACCATTTCCTTCTCATATACCAATTAAATTTAAAGGGTCATTCCTTCATTTACCAATTAAGGGTCATTCCTTCATTTACCAATTAAGGGTCATTCCTTCATTTACATTCATTTACCAATTAAGGGTCATTCATTTTCCAAGGGTCATTCATTTATTTACCAATTAGAGGGTCATTCCTTCATTTACCAATTAAAGGGTCACTCCTTTATTATCAATTAAAGGGTCATTCCTTCATTTACCAGGGTCATTCCTTTGCCAATTAAATGGTCTTCATTTACGAATTAGTGTCATTCCATCATTTACGAATTAAAGGGTCATATCATCATTTATGAATTAAAGGGTCATTCTATCATTTATGAATTAAAGGGTCATTCCATCATTTATGAATTAAAGGGTCATTCCATCATTTACAAATTAAAGGGCCATTGCCATTGTTTACAATTCTTAAACAGCTGGAGAAATATGCAATTTGATGGCTTGCTGCCCGGGTTCGATTCGTTTATATTGAACCCAGGTAGTACGCTGTGCTTTATTGGAAGTTATTTTTAGGTTGATTGAAGCGCTCGCGTCAGATGCGTTTTGCTACTTAGCTGGCGCCTGCCAATGTTGCGTCTAGTTGCGTATGATCGTTGCGTTCAGGGGTTGTTCGATGTTTTCACTGGTGATGGCAGTCCTGTCTTGTTGTATTTAAGCCCGTAAATTGGCGTATAAAGTATCGCAACGGAAAATTGGGTTAAAGATGACCCATTAAATGGAGAATGATGTTTAAGAAGGAGAATAAAGGTATGATTTTGGGAACCGGTACTCTCTTTACGACGAATTGAAACCCGGCGACACCATTATTTTTGCGTGGAAGAATCTCGGCCTCGGCCTCGTTCTTCCACTTAAAATAATGGTATCGCCTTGGGTTCATCGTCGTAACTGAGAGTACCACGGTTCCCAAAAAATCTATACATTATCTCTAAATTAAAGGCTTAATTATAAAGATTAAAGCCTGCGGTTAAGGCAAAGGCTTTGGCTCCGTGTAAAGCCCGCGGTTAAAAACAATGGAACAAAATTTTGACACTTCAATTATACAATTTTGACCCTTCATTTTTCATTTTGACTCTTGACAATTTGACCTCAAGGGTCTTTGACTCTTGGGGGAAAAATGAGTGAAATTACTGACTTGGTTTGGCAGTGCCTGTATGTCACTCTCTTGAGCTTCAGCAAAGCATGTTGATTCATCTTTCAATGTACATGTATGTGATAGTCTATAAGAGTTTTTCTTAAGCAGTATGAAGGCAGTAACGAACCTGTGAGGTTGAGATAGGCTTACCACTTGTCTCAGCTGTAAGGAAAAAAATGGCAATGTTAGTGGAGTAGAATGTAAGCCTACTAATTCATGAATTCTTCAAAATTACATCCTTTTCTTTTGTAGAGCCCACAGGATTCTCCAAATGATCAACTGAGATTCCAAGGTGAGAACATAGCAATTCAGCCTTAATCCCCTGAGGTCTGCCACTTTTCTTACAGTATCTCTGATTGGCTCATTACATGATCTAACATGATATAACCTCTAAGTAAACCAATCAAAATGGACCTTCTATACATCTGTACAAACATTTAAGCTTTTCTTACCATGTCTCTGATTGGCTGACTAAATCATAACACAATTAGTAACCAATAACCAATGAGAGTTATTAATTAGCTGTTTTCTCCAATATTGGTTGCAGAGCCATGCACAGGGTTGATTTAGGGCAGTACCGGTACAGGACTTCCAAAAAAGCGAACCTTTCTGTAAAAGTGGCCCTAACCCCCTTAAAAGGGGTTAATTTTGTTTGACTTTTTGACCATCGCTATAACTGAAAAAGTGAATTTTCTTGTCATATTTCTCTTCAATATGACTTTTTTTTCAAAAATATCACCAAAAAGTGGACCTTTTCCCTTCTGGAGAATTTGGGAGATTACACAAACCTGAAGATAGATTAAAGGGTCTTTTATTAGTTCCTTGTGTCAGGAATGTCTACATTCTAATTTGGCATAGTAGAACGCCCAGCTCTAAATCTGATCATACAGATCAGTTCAAACATACTCACCTACTCTAAGCAGGTATTTAGAAAACAGAAAGGGACGTTGATAACAGTACTCAATTTGTTGTATTTATTGCTATATTGCAATAGATTTTTAGATGAGCACCCGCCTCCTTCAGATGTTGGAGATGATGACACACTTGGAAAAACAGAACCCATAACCTTGATGATATCAGTGATGAGGGGATAGTACAGACGGTTTGTAACTCTGCCCATACATGTAGTCTTCATGCAAACTATTTTTTATCAAGTTGATTTGAAAAGGTGTTTGATATTGACATAAATGCTATAGGCTTATATATAGATTGATAATTATAAATCAGAATTGAAAAAAAAATGACGTTTGATCACAGGGAAGGGGAGAGAGGGAGAGAAGGAATAGAGAGAGGAATGTTTATTTGCACTGTTCAGTTGTAAGTAGTGATAAAATGTGTGTTTAGTAATAACTTTGTTTAGAACTCATTAGGAGTTAGAGTGTAATTTTATGGTCTTACTATGACCAATCTGCTGTCTTTTGGGTTGGGAACTGTCTTTTTTGATGGGTCTTAGTAAGACTTATGCGTTAAAGAAAAGCATGGTCGACTAACATCCTCTGATTGCATTGTTGAGAATTCTAACATTGGCCTCATTTGTGTCAAAGTATAGGGATGTTAAGAACATAAGATGTCTTTCTTGAATCTGGCCCCTGATTTGTAAATCGCCAAAAGAAAAAAAAGTCACTGATGGCCATACGGACAATTCTTGCAATAATGTCTTGTGTTTTTTCCACACAGTTTTATCAGGTCAGAAGAAACAGCCATCATTCTGGACATTGAATACTACCAACGTTCTTTCGTAGACACGTCACAGGTCTTATGGAGACTGCTTGGTTCCTTCACCCCTATGCCTGGCAAGAACTATCTACAATCACAAATCAGACCCACACCAGATCTTTATGGTAACTATCCGGGGGGGGGGGGGGTTGTAGGGAATGCCAACCTAACAGCACAGCAATTCCAAAACTGCATCAACTTCCGGGTGATAGTCTTTTTCAAAGACTTACCGTAGGAGGGCGCTTGACGCATATCGAACGGTTACAACAGACTTGACTAAAGAATAGGCCTGATCACGAATATTAAATCTGAAATGACCCGTTATTGGAAATTATTTTGCAGCGAGGGTTAATCCACTAAATCGACGGATTTTTACTTTAATTTTTTCTTAAATTATCATTGATACTAAGAAGATCTTGATACGAAGTTTTAAAAGTTGGTTTTTAATGAAAACGAGGCAGAGATGCCATAGTAATGAAGTAGAGTTCCCCAAATAAGTTTGAAATCCCCCATGCCCAAATCGTGCAGATCTTGTCCTAACACCCCATGAGTAAACTACAGTGGCATATTTGCGGGGTGCTTCGGGGATGCGCCCCCGGGGTTAATGCCAAAACATTCAACTCAGCCTATTTTCAGTCATTCCTGCCCCCAAGTTCTTCCCTCAAAAACAGAGGTCGGATATTCCTGGTGACAATGGTAGTCAAAGGTGGGGGTTGTGCAAAAGCAATGACTACATTAAGCACATGGGAAAGAATTGTTGTATTGTGCCACCACCAAACCCCAATCACCATATGAATTCAGCAGTCTCAACAGAATAAACTGCCTGTTGAAGGATGTGTGGGCAGAATACTGATCATCCCAGGTTAGTAAACTATTGCTAATAACATACCTCATCACAAGAGGGTGGGGGAAGACTTCGCTGAGTTCCCATACAGCTATTCAATTTACACACCAACCATTAGATATTAATCTACATCTGGGGCCATCCCTATTTCAGTTTGTACCACATCCCTGTGAAAAAAATGTGTTTTTGGACTCTTATTAGCATGCTGGAAAAAGTGGGGGGTAATTTGGGAATGTCATTCCCGGGAAATTTTTATATTTGGAGGGAGAAATTTTGACCTTAAAATAAAGAAATTACATAAGAATAAAGTGGAAATTTTGAAATCTTGAGAGGGAAATTTTATATTTATAGAGGGAAATTTTGATCATATTCCTGGAATTGTGCATTTTTTACAGCCATGTTATTAGTGCTGTGATGTGTAAACGTTTAAACGTATACACAAACGGTAGGGTCACTACACGTTTAGAAAATTCACTACATGTTTACACGTCAGCAAACCCTACTAACTTTTTTTCAGTATTATTTTAATTGCTGAAGTCAAATTTTCACCAAAATTACCCGCCGTCAGTGAAAAGTAAAGTTAACAGTTCCAACGCTTCTTCTAGAAATGGTTTCCGACTTTTACGGAAACAGGGAAATCCCCCGTTACGTGGTGCTTCAATTACAGAGGGATCTACAAAAAAAGGTAAAATGGCAGCTCCCACAGTGATTCGTCGTTTGGGATCTTTGGGATATTCAACTGCTTTATTTTGGATTAAAAAATAACATAGGTAAGTACAAACAACATTTTATGGTTCAAGATGATATTTATGATCGAATGCAAAGCCGGGTAACCCGATTACGAACGATTTATGGTGCAAGAATTGCATTTGCGTGGAAGCGCCAAATTCGGCAGTCATTAACTTGTTATGAACGTTTAAATGAACAAAAAATACAGAAACCGGATTTGTAATGGAAGAAAAGGAAATGAAACGTTAACTCCCAGCTCTAACTCTTATTCAGACATTTCGATTGGCAATAGGAATTGTTCTGACGTAGTTTATTTTACATGTCCTCAATGCTTTTCAGGCTCATTTACTTCTATTGCTGGTGAAATAAAAAATAAATTGATTCTAAACTTGTCCGATAAAAATGCATGGGAACCCCCCTCTTCTCTTCCTCATCACTACAACAACTCTTTATTGAGAGACCACAGTGGTAATATCATCATTCCAGTGTCGCTACACCCCTGCTTAAAGGTCCTTTCAGTGATTTGCTAAATCAGAGAATCAAAAATATCATCAAAAATCAGGTTTTTGCATTTTATAACAAATATAGGTATCCTAACATACCCTGCAAGTGATAAGACCAAAGGCAACCTAATAAAGACAAAATTGGATATTTTAGTAATCACTGTCCATACGGACACTTACTACATGATGTAAGTGAATGGAGATTCACATCTTTTCTTCCTTTTCTGTCAATTTTTCATTTGGGAAAATATACCTTATGAGAGTCCTACAGGACTTATCCTTTTTCTTTAAGGTTCCTGCAAATATCCAATATTTTCACTCTTTCTGGTGAATCACTAATAGTGTCTTTAAATGCTTGCCGATTGGCTACAAAGGTGGCCATTATGATTTTGTTATCCAATCGGCACTATTCTAAGAATGGTAGTAAGGTTTGATAAAGACAGATTTATCTTGTTGAAATATTAGCTTGTCAAAAAAAAAAAAAAAAAAAACCGGTGCTTTAGCAGAAGGGGGAATTTGCCATAGCAAAATTTGTCATTATCGGCTGTCCATCTGTTTCCACATGTACTGGTCAGACTACTGACCCAATCTAGAAAACACTTGCACTGGTACAGGACCTTTGTATCTACTGCTACTTGTGCTGTGACAGACCGGTCTGTAGGCCAAAGGTCAAAGGTTATACTTTTGTGTATTTCTGAATTTTGCACTCTTATTCCCCAGTACTACTGTGCAAATTCTCTCTTAACCTGTCAGGGGGGTCAACTTCAGTATTTTTCCCTAATTTTATGTTGAGACATATTTTGTCTTTGCTTTACCCTCACATCACTGCTCCAATGTCTCGATTGAATCTTTTTATAGATCCATACAGTGTGTCCCAACTGGCTTTCCTTTGTGATATTTTGACGTACAGCAATTTTTTTTAAAATCTCCAAAATGTTGAATCTGGGTTAATTGAGCCCTTAAAACATTTTGTTCCTGTAGCCTAAGTAATAGTATGCTACATGTATGTATTAGCAAATGATACTTATAACTAAAAGCTTTCCACCACCCCACTCCCGACCCCAGCTTACCATTTCCCTCCCTTCCCCTATATTATCTGTATATTTACACTCTAAATTCAATTCGCCCCATTGTCACAGGTCCGTTTTGGGTATGTGCAACTCTTGTATTCACAATAGCCATAAGTGGAGATCTGGCTGATTTCATCGCAACAAGGGATCAAGAGGACTACAAATGGACAGCCCACTTTGCTAATAGTAAGTCAAAATATGATCCAGAACTGGGTAATGCTCACTTACCCATTCTTAGTTGTGTAAATTTTACCCCAGGATGACCATGAACTATTATGTGCCTAGAAATTTTAACTACTTAGTTCTCCAGGTAGACAAGGATGGGTATTTATTAATCTTTCCCTGCCCTGGAGATAGCCAACGCACACAAGTGTTGAAAAAAACCATGTGCATTTGGCCGGATTCGAACCGGTGACCTCTGTATTTACGCTCAAACCAACTGAGCTATCAAGATTGGGTTGGCAGATGAGCGATAGATATCATCTATAGGTATTAGATTCGAAAGGTGTCCATCACTTCCTAACGGAGAACATCAGAACGGTATATTTACATATACAATTTACATTTGTTTTGAAATTTTAACTACTTAGTTCTTAGTCTTGATAGCTCAGTTGGTTAGAGCGCTGTGCTAGTAAATACGGTGGTCGCCGGTTCGAATCCAGCCAAGCGCACATGGGTTTTTCAACACTTGTGTGTGCTGGCTATCTCCAGGGAAAGTAAAATAAATATCCATCTATTATGTGCCTATTGTACTAAAACAATGGACCACAAATAAGGCAAGCAATATCTTTTTAAACCATAGTAGCAATATTAATTGGTACAGCTTTTAAATCAATTTGAACAATTTTTAAACTGATAATCCAGTACTACATGTTCCAAGTAGATTTTGGTCAACTTTTGATAGGGGTGAGCAAATGACGACTTTTTTGTGAGAAGAGTAGATTCTGTGGCCATTTTGGCTGCTAAAATCAAATTTGGTAAGCATTTTGATCTCAGATTTTAACATTGTACCAACCATGTCACATTTCACTGTAGAATTTTTGAATTCAAACTTTTTGGATGTGTCCCCATATATCACAATGAAGTGGGTCCAGTGTACAATAGGCTAATATACAAATAATGAATGTTTATGAGTGCAGTGGGAAGAATATTTTCATTCGTTGAAAGATGAAATGTTCCATTCAACGAGGTGTTAGCCGAGTTGAATGGAATATTTCATCTTTCAACGAATGAAAATATTTTTCCATTGCACAAATGAAAAACATTATTTGTTTTATATAACAGCTAAGTAGATCCTTGTCATTTTAAGCTCAGCCAGACTATAGCTTGGCTACGCTAAGCCTAGCCTAGGCTAGTCAAGTAGCAAGCTCCTACGGATCCAGGGCCTAGCTCTGCAGGGCTAGCGTAAATGTTGACTTACATTTACCTTCTAACTGCATTAAACTTGTTCTGAAGAAACAGCCATTGCTTGGAAATTCCAAGATCCAGCTGAAAACTGCTTTGCATGCAGAAACAACAAGATCATGCTCCATTGTTTACTCATAAAAAAACCTGCAAGTTCCGAGACTCGCTGCTGTACCAACCGATCCAAAATGCAAAATTTCTGTATAAGTGTGTGCATTAGGTGACCCACGTTTTGTGAAGATGCACAAGTCGTGCAATAGAACAAAAATATGGAACAAAAATGCACACGAAATGGAACAAAATTCCACAGTATGTGATGTAAGCATGTAATAGATCATTTATTTAATGACATGTGACTGATAATCTGCAATCAAAAATGAAAAGGGTCTACTTAGGTGTTATACAATAGATGCTAAGACAGTATGCCTTGCTTTTAAAACAGGCCAACACACCTTCAATGCAGTTGGATAAACACAGATCACATCTATTAAAGGTGCAACAAGAGATTTCAAGGCATCCATATATTGTGTCATATGTAGTGAATTTCATAGAGATTAAGACAACCAATAGATTTCTTACCTTGTCTTTGGCTACAGAAATGTCTTAGAAGTGAAAACAAAAGTTGATTTTGAGTTGCTCATTTTTCAATATAAAACACTGGCTGAATTTCATATTGCTCCAATAGTAAATTAGAAATTGCACAATTTTTGTACCAAAGAAATAATTCTCAGCTTAATCCTTTGGAATGGGGATATTTTTGATGGAAATCTTTATATCGGTGAAAAAATTGGGATTTTCAATATTTTTAAGGACAGTGGCCCGTTTCTCAAAACTTACGGTCGATTGTAAGTTTGATTTATCAAACGTAACTCGATCAAGGGTAAGTTTGAACTTACAATCAAGTTCAAACTTACGCTTGATCGAGTTACGCTTCATAAATCTAACTTACAATCGATCGTTAAGTCTTTGTGAAACGGGCCCATGCCTCGTTGCACCATTAAAGATTAGGACTTAGTTGATCATCCCTTCATTGTCTATTCTCTTTGCCATCACAGTAACTGTAGGTGGAGTAGCAATCTTCTGCTATGCCTGGCTTATACCGGCTTTATTATATGGGGTGTTGTTTTGGAGAGGCAACATGGGAGGATACACATTCTTGGAATTGGCTTGTCTCTATGGATATTCTCTCACTATTTATATTCCAGTATCGGTAAGTAAAAACTTCTTCTTGGACATTTGTCTTGGAACAGAACTGTAACCTGCATTTTCAAACTTCTTCAAGAAATCTAAATTTTGAAGTCATCAATCATTTAAGATAGGATTATTATTATATTGAAAATATTATAGCGTCCCAGATTTGAAAACATTATTTCAAGATATTAGGCCTCTTCAGGTGATGAATTTCCTGAAAGAGGTTGATCTGTTCAAATATTTTTAACTTTTTATAAATGTTACTAGAATTTAAAGTGTATGTTTATAAAGGTTTTAAATTTGTTTAAATATTAAATGTACCTTATCTTAATGACACAATATGACACAATTGTCTTGAGTCGTTAAATTTTAATACTCACTAATTCTTGTCAGGTTTCCTTTGAGGGCCTGCTACTGGTATCCTGGTAACCAGTACTACCTGTCCCAGGGCCGATCACCCCATTGGATTTCAAAGGAAATCTGATGAGGAGGGTAGCTGGTTACCCTGGTAGAATGAAAAAGAAGATCTACCTACAAGGGCGTCGGCTCTGGAGAGCTAATGGCGGCCATCCAGCACATGCTGCCTTGCATGGTGGGTTTGGTTGCCCAAAGGCTAGGCCACCGCCGAAAACTGTGGATTGGCGTCAGGAAGGGCATCCGGTCAATTATCTTTTGCTCCAATAAATCCTCACACAGCAGTATTGCTAAGTGCGAGGTGTATCCGGCCACCCCCGTTAGCGGGGACAAAACCGGATTTAAAACTTTGGTTTAACTAACTAACTCTCTAACCCTTGAAATTGATTTTATTTTTCAGTTACTCTGTACAATAGACAGTGAGACATTGAGGTGGATCCTGATCATGCTAGGTCTGGCCTTATCTGGAGCTGTTCTTGTCCTAGCTCTGTGGCCGTCAGTACGGGACGATGACCAAAGATAGCCCTCCTCGTCTTAGTTGTCGTCTTTCTGTTACATGCAGCCTTAGCAGTCGGTTTTAAGGTAACACTATGAGTTACAATAAGCTCATCCTCCAAGGACAAGGTTCAGTGGGTTGTACTTGTACATGCATTGACACAAACTGACCTTGTGTACTCTGGGCATCATATATCATACATATCCAAAATCCAGGGGGTGTATTTTCTAAATACACTGATGAATGGAAGTTACTGCACTTTGCCATGGGAGTTGAGACAACTCTAGCTCATAGTGTATGTTGATAACAAGGCTGATAAAGGGCAGGTCAGGGAGAGAAGAATAATAGATGAAAATTGACATGGCAAAATGATTCGCCGGAAGGGAGCGCACCGCTAATAGCTCCCCCATAGGAACACACATTTTCATACAAGTTCCAGTTACACAAAACAACTCCCTGCAATACTTGAGGCATCGTGTTTGGTATCAAAATAAACCTCTTTTTCTGAAGGTTTTATCAAATTTGCTTGTATACGGTGTTGACCACCTACTTTTCACATTATTTTTACATTAAAAATGCAAAAGCTAAATTTTAACATCCCACATCACTCATATCTAAGAATGCCCCCGTGCACATCCATGGCCGTATTTTGGGTTTGCGATAAAAGATGTTTATTTCTCACGTTATGCAATGTTAACATCAATTTCTATCATCTCATGTGATTGAAGCTCCTGTTATGAAGAAATAACCAGTAGAATCTTGTCTAAGCTTTACAATTTTTAGCCGACTTGCGTTATTACATAAAACATGGATGAATTAGTGGTGCGCCCCCTGAAGTTTGCCCTTATAGTGTTTGATATGTTGCTTTACACAAGTGCGCATTGATCTCAACTGCTCAAAACGGTCATGAAAATGAAATGGAAGCTATTGCAACATTTCGTTCGTTATTTGAGGAAGCACAACAATGATGTGTGTGTCAGATTTGGCGAAGTATTATGATGAATTTGGTGGCAGGTTTGAAGTCTACAGACGGTGATCGACAGGGTCAGAATTTCGGCAAGAACTGATTCTCATAAAGATTCTCCTGAACAAATTTGCGAGAATAAAAGTAGATTCTTGTAAACCTTGCAAGTTCATATACATATTAAAGGCTGACTCAGAGATATCCTGAGGAGAGCGCCCTCATTTTTCAAGCAAATCGTGTTTTTTGCATATAATGCTTGTCCATATACTAATCACTGTGTGAAATAGCCAAGCTCATATAGAAGTCCTTCATATAGAAAATCACAACCAATAGAAAATCGGAATTTGTTATACACAGTATCCTATGGCATTTAATACTGTACACAAATGTTTACTGCATGAAAACGAAAAATCTGATTCATCTCAAACTTTGGAATTGAGCATTGTAGGTGACTCGATCTTTAGTTCTAATTGACTATTTTTAATTATTACACACAAATGATATATTTTGAAATCTCTGAATCAGCCTTTTAAAGGTGCGTGTTCTGATCGTCTTTGGGACCCCCCTGATTTACCCGGAAGTAGTATCGATTTTGATATCAGATGAAAGGCCGTATTTCATTCCCAAGATATAAACTAACAACCGCCGTTTTAGTGGTTAACCATCAATATTAGCACAGTATTGAATAGGGCTTTGCAACATGCATTATTGCGTCTACCATCAAAACCGCAGGTTTGTTTCCCACGGTACTTGATGGGGTGTATGTGCAAGTGCCAGGCTCTCAATACACATAAATCGGAACCAGCACCTTTAAATAGAGAATTTATGATTCTCGTAAATCATGCTTGCGATAATCTAGAAACGGATTCTCGCGCTTTTCTACTAATTTTTAACCCTTGATCAATCGCAAAAGTTGACCGATTACCCGCTCAGTGTGAAAAGCATTATAGCATTTCTCTCCTAATTACACATACTCGTTTATCTTTTCAGTTCTATTTCTTCCATCAAAGTCATCCGCATACCAAATTAACCACAACAGCACCGCATCCAGTTCAGCCGACTGCACCACCAAAGCTTAATTTGACAAAACATTTGTAAGACACTGGATTCCTAACAGAAAGAGAGACTGAAAATGGTAATAGCAGTCCTTGATGAAGTGTTTAAGTTTTGTTTGGGGAGTGATATGGTCATGTGATTGCAAGGTCATAGATGCAATAGCTGCCATTTGTCAGAAATTCCCAGCAAACATGATTATGCCAAGTTTTTGGCCAGTGGCATTTCAAATGGTTCTTCAGGCAACACAGTCACATGAAGAACCATTTCAAATGACACTGACTCAATGAAAGATAAATTGAATTATCCTAATGCATGGCAGCACACAGATCTATCACAAGGCAGCTATTGCACTTACGACCTTGTTGCACTCACAGGAAGATATGAAAGTCTAGATGTGTGATCCATGGGCCATGTTAGGAGCATCTGTATACACATGGCCCTGGATCAGCTTACTCAGTTGAAAAAATCTTGACACCACCACAAGCCATTACCAATGACTTGTGGATACGCTAAGAAGAAGTGTGACCCATATCTTGGGGGAAGAATGTGCTTGTCCTCCACTGACTGACCCGTTTTTGAAAATTAGGAAAACAGTTTACATCATTACACATCACAAATATTCATGAACATAATCATGCCATTTCATTGGCTGATTCCGATTACAAGTGCTATTTCCCTAGGGAAATAGTTCAAACATGATAGCAAGATCTCTGGGCTGTTCCCACTTAACTTCTTTACAATGAGCACAAATACGCTTATTTTCGGTGATTACAAAATAATAAAAATACATCGCGGTCCCAGGACCGCGAGTGTCATCTGCCGTCGCGGTTTTGTGAATGGGGCCAAAGGTCACACGAGGTCACCAAGGTCACATGAGGTCACCAACATGTCACCCCACCCCACCCCTCTTTTCCACCAAGTTACATCATCTTAGCCCTTATGGAACTCATACGGCATGCAATATATTAAGGGTTCACATTTTGACCGGCCAAAGGTCACAAAAAAAAAAAAAAAAAAAAAAAATACTCAACAAATGTGGACAATTTTCAACTTATTTTGATTTATATGTAATCTACGTTACTTAAGCTTTCCATCCATACCAAATTTTCCAATTATTCAGAATCATGACATATTTCCTTTAAGTTTTGTTTGGGGAGTGATATCGTCAAGTGAATGCAAGGTCATAGATGCAATAGCTGCCATTTGTCAGAAATTCCCAGCAAACATGATTATGCCAAGTTTTTGGCCAGTGGCATTTCAAATGGTTCTTCAGGCAACACAGTCACATGAAGAACCATTTCAAATGACACTGACTCAATGAAAGATAAATTGAATTAAATCCTAATGCATGGCAGCACACAGATCTATCACAAGGCAGCTATTGCACTTACGACCTTGTTGCACTCACAGGTAGATATGCCTCTGAAAGTCTAGATGTGTGATCCATGGGCCATGTTAGGAGCATCTGTATACACATGGCCCTGGATCAGCTTACTCAGTTGAAAAAATCTTGACACCACCACAAGCCATTACCAATGACTTGTGGATACGCTAAGAAGAAGTGTGACCCATATCTTGGGGGAAGAATGTGCTTGTCCTCCACTGACTGACCCGTTTTTGAAAATTAGGAAAACAGTTTACATCATTACACATCACAAATATTCATGAACATAATCATGCCATTTCATTGGCTGATTCCGATTACAAGTGCTATTTCCCTAGGGAAATAGTTCAAACATGATAGCAAGATCTCTGGGCTGTTCCCACTTAACTTCTTTACAATGAGCACAAATACGCTTATTTTCGGTGATTACAAAATAATAAAAATACATCGCGGTCCCAGGACCGCGAGTGTCATCTGCCGTCGCGGTTTTGTGAATGGGGCCAAAGGTCACACGAGGTCACCAAGGTCACATGAGGTCACCAACATGTCACCCCACCCCACCCCTCTTTTCCACCAAGTTACATCATCTTAGCCCTTATGGAACTCATACGGCATGCAATATATTAAGGGTTCTTATTTTGACCGGCCAAAGGTCACATGAGGTCACCAAGGTCACATGAGGTCACCAACATGTCACCCTACCCCACCCCCTCCTTTCCACCAAGTTACATCACCGTAACCCTTACGGAACTCATACGGCATGCAATATATTAAGGGTTAACATTTTGACCACAGACACACACAGACACACACACACACACACACACACACACACACACACGCCAGAGTAATCCCTATGTGCCTTCCTGCAATTCTGCAGATGACACAAAAACGCGAGTTGGCGGGACGCGTGTTTTGCACCTATTGCGGTCAAAGTTCCATATTAATAAAATAATCAGAACTTTTAATATGACTGTGTGGGTCATTCCCGGTAAGTGCAACCAAATGTTCCCATCACAAGCAAAAATTTCTTGGGTCGCAGGGAACAAAGAATCCGAAAAGGGCCGATTTAACATGAATATCTGTGTTTTATTTTCCCGATTCCCCTCAAAAAAAAATTTCAGAGGGGGCACTGTGCCCCCCTCTGCCCCCCACCCTGGCTAAATGCCATTTGGTAACAAATACAGTTAGGGAGTCCCCATCCTACACCACGGTGACTTTCATAAGTGGCTTGCCAACCAAAATGCATCATTACGCAAAAAGTGATATTAAGCATCAAGTGCTGCGTGTGATGACGCGTTATCATAAAACAGGATGCTTATTGGAGTCATCATGTTCGGGGGGGAAAAACTTTGATTTGAAAAGGGTCCTTTACTATCCATTCATAAACGTTTAATTTTTAAAGGAGAAATTGATTGGACAAAACAATGCAATTGACATTTGTCATTGCACGATGCGTATGTAAATGAATGTACGCGGTGTGCTTAGAACATTACACGCGACGTTGGATTGATTCATTTGTAATGGGTGGGTGTGTGACTCACATTTTGTTGGCAAAAAGTACTGCAAATTGGATTTCATGACGATTCAGATTTTTTTTTGGTGAATGTGTGCTGACCGGGCTGTCATAACGTTTATGAATTAGGTTAATGTCTGCATTATGTATTTCTTGTGATTGCAAAAAATCAATGCACTTGCGTAAGTTTGAACAGAATCATAATGGCACTCGCCCCATTAATTCCTCGTCAAAAACTGAGCACAGCTGTCATTGATATTTTGCATATACTCTAAGCTAAAAATATTCAGCCATTAACCTCTAATTTTCCATTGTCTTCCACATTGCAGGGTGGATCAATTAATGTAAAATCAGAAATCATGTAGTAAACAATTTTAAGTCATTTTACACATCTTATTTCATATCATATGCGTATATCTGATGCAACAAGCAATATGAGTCATTTGTTGAGCAAGTCAAAATTTGTTTCCACGTTGAGTTTTGTGTGTCATTTTCTGAGCTTCATCCTTTTGATGGAAAATTCCCATTTCAATTGGAAAACCCCTTTTTTTTTATTGTTCCAAAATATGGTAATATTAGCAGGCCTTCTCACTCCGATATTGCAGATTTTTTTTAAGCTGATTTCAATCACAGCTTTTTTTCATCTACTTTGTATTAATAATTAATTGCTTTCCAAAAAGTAAAATTGTAAAGCTTTTTGTTTTTTCATTTAAGCGTGTTTTTTGGACCTCTTAACTCAGTTTTACCACTATTTTCCCGCCTTTTTTTTTTTTGAAACCCCCCCCCACTTACAGTCTGGTTAGCCGGTTGTTCAATCATTAAATTAAGTGGCTAAGGGAATGGGTGAACGTTAAAATTTGGGCTCTATCTCACAATCAGTATCGTTGACAAATGATTCATTTAGCTTGCTTAACCTAACATCTCATGTGAGTTAGGTTGCAGTGCAATTAGGCTGCCATGGTGATACATCATGTGCTGGCCCTGTATTAGGATTAGTTTCTTCCTGGATTCAGTGGCTCTTGAAATGTTCCTCCAGGGAGGCACAGTCCTCCTGAAGTACTATTTCAAGAGCCACTCATGAAAGATGGCATTTAATAGGATGTTTGCCATTTTGACAATGGCAGCTTTTGCACTTTTTACTTTTTTTTATATTAAATTATATATCTCAAAACCACCTCCAATAAAATCTGAAATGAAGTGAAATACCTGCATTTGCCCATACTTCTCAGTGCATGTACGTTGGTCCATATTGGATTTTTAATAAATAATAAAATTATCCTGAAATCCAGGAGTATTGATTAGAAATCTCCTTTGGGTTGGATCTTGTTCACATCTGGACATCTTTCACATAAAATTTGGTCAGATAGAGATTCAATATGATAGGTTTTGTACTCAAGCAGCATTGAGATTTTATTGGCAGATACAATTTATTACTTATCGAGGGTCCCTATAAAAAATCAAGCCCTATCTGTACTAGCTCCATTTGTCAGTGGTGTTCTTATTAAGTGTTATACATATCAAATCGAACACCTGGGAGCGATTGCAGTTAAGGCCTTTTTGTCCAACCCTTGATATGTCAATGGTAACTCTGTTTGTTTGTAAGTTTTCATTGTGCAATTGATTATTGTATATAAATGTACTCTATTTCCATTTTAAAAAACCTTCAAATGCTTATGTTTATCAAATTTCTTCAAATTAAGAAATTAAAAAAAAAACAGTTTGTTTTTGTGCATTGATCTCACACTATGCAGGATACTGTTCTGCATTGTTCACAACTCTGTTACCCCATGTGTTGACTTAAAGGTGACTGTTCAAACTTTAAAGATTAAGCATGATCTTTTGCTACGAGAGCTTGACGCTCAAGAAACAACCAAGTTTTGTACACAACTTAAGTTTTGATTATAGGGATAACCATTTCTTTGCTAAAAATTTAAATTCTGTTAACCATAGAAAATGGTGTTTTTTTTTTGCTCCCTATCTTTGGAAAGAAATACTTGGAGCCTGACATTTCCGGGACAATTAATGAGAAAATGTGGTCTTTCAAATGGTAAAAAATCGGGACTCACCAATCTCAACACCTTCTTTATGCCAAATAGTACGCCCGATTCTCAAATCGTCACTAGGATAGGACAAATTAATGTAAGGCAGTGCTTGTATTCATTCACATATCAGGACATCCCTGCATGGGTCCCCGACCCCTAGCGTTTAATTTCTAAGCTCAATACTCTAACCCTACAAGGCACTCTTATCAAGTGTGCATAATGGGCCTGCAAGCTCTGAGGGGGCAAATTTTCCAGTCTTGGGAAATTTTTCCCTCTCAGGGGGGTCAAAAGGCATTTTTCTTTCCCAGTCAGAAGGGCTAAAAAACGCTGATTTACATATTTTTGCAATTTTTTTCCGGCCAAAGTCCTCAGGGGGCAAGCCTGCCCCCCCCCCCCCCCACTGGCCTGTTACGCCACTAGGCACCTTATCACTATTCAATGTCCCTAAAATATGTAGACCTACAATATTCATCTGGTATCATTTTTTATCCTGCCTTCCTGAAAGCAAAGTTTATACACGTCGTTTTGATGTATATTGCTGTCCCAGTGATCATTCCATTTGTAACAATATTGTATTTTATCGTTTCAAATACTCAAGCTTGATATATAATAGTATTGTGAACAACAGTGGTGAATATTTTAGAGATGGATATGCCTAAATATGGGACTTAATAATAAATGACCAGTGATCTGATGGCGACTCCAGTCAATATTGTGAATTACAAAACTTGAGCTATTCTTAACTTATCGAAATTGTATTTTCTGTTAAATTGAACCCTCGTCTTACCAAGGTGGGGGTGGTTATCATCCCCCTAGTGAACTTTCCTTTGGTGTGCTAAAATGCCGAAAGCTTTTGTAAAAAGCTTGCAGGTAATGGTCTTATCTTTTCCAGTCATTTTAGCGAAGAAAAAGGTGAAGGTAGCACCTTTACCAGGGTTAGGGTATGACACCAAAATCGATGGGTGGGGGTGGTTGCCACTCAATAATTGTATGGTGCATGTTTTTAGAGATTCTGCACAGTATGGCCCTAAAACTCTTTTTGTAAAATTAGTTATTTGCCATCATTTAGAGCTGAGTGCAAAATTGGATTTTCACCTATTTTTTTTTGTAGAAATTGACAATTTTGGCAACTAGTGGATTTTATAACATTGTGATGCTATAGCAGGTATGTTGGTACTTAGTTTGGTATTAATGGAAAGAGGACCCGCCACCCATCAACTTTGACAGCATGCATCAACCCCGGTGAAGTTGCTACCATCACATTATTTTACTAAATTGACCGGAAAAGGTGCTTTATAACGAATTCCCGAGGGGGCACCTTGGTATTGGTAAACTGTGTTACAAAAAGAGACTTGGTAAGATGAGGCTTAATCCCAAATCTGGAGTTTTGAAATGAACAAATTTGTCATGTTTGTATCTTATTTTTGTGTATATCATAATGTTGTCATTGGTCTGTGTGTATCAGATGGGAGAGTTGGGGTCACATATATGTGGTATTTATTAATTTTCTCAGTTTCTTGTACTGTCTTTATTACTTGAATAAAATATTTATATAACTGATCAAAACAGTTATACTGCAAATTTTGTCTGTTAATTTACTGGTGTATTTTAAAGGCTAATGTGTTTTCCCACATTCCTGCAGTGGTGATATGCAGTTTATATATATTGTCCCAGATTGAGTGCAAACAAGTTAAAGTTATAATCACTCGTCTGTCCATTTTTATTGATTTCCAAAAATGTACATTTAAAAAAAAATCATGAAAGGTTGTTATTCATCATTGGACCCAACAAGATAATTGGGTTCCAACTTGAAAACAGATTTCTTGGGATTTTTATTCAATTTACACTGATTTTTATTGGCAAATGACAAACTGGGTCCAGTTGAATAATAATAGCATTTAATATTGCGCTCTATAAAGAACACCACGCTTTACCGAAACAATGAAACTATGAGGCAGCAGCAGCTAATACAGCGCCAATTGCAACATTCATACAAACAACGACCGAAACCACATACATTAAACTAGGACAAGGAAGGGGAAGAAGTCCAGTTTTAGAAGCAGGAGGAAACCGGAGCACCCGGAGAAAACCTGCGAGAGCGAGCTTGGACTGGAAACCAATTACACGTAAAGCCTCTGCCCGATCCGGGGATCGTGACCTGGGACCTCAGTGGTGTAGAGCGAGGGAAGAACCTGCGCTACCCACCCCCCCCTTCCCCCAAAGAAACGAAACCGACTTTTGACTCTGAAACCTTGATGGCAATCCCATTCACGAATTAGGGACGCTTCAAAATCATGCTACTAACAATTACTGAGATTTTGGTCATTTATTGATGCAGGAAGTGATGAGGCAGCTTGACAAATAATGTAGGATGCTGGATGGTCGCCTCATTTTCTGTCACCATCAGGCTAATGAAAGGTTTGTTTCCTGTAGGTATCCCAAAAACTAAAATGCAAAATGCATGTTTTTTAATTATCCTTAATGAAATTTGTCATCAAATGTACCTCGAAATACAAGTATTGGGCAAACTTGACTATGGTAAGGATTGAACTCTCCTCCACAATTTGTTGCAGTTTCAAGACTGCATGATTTGTTATAGTGTTTTTATTTTTAAAAATTCCCTAATTTTTACAATAAATAATTTTTCCCAGCCTATAGGATTCACACCAGTAAATAACATGAGAAACCGGTAAGTCCAGCCCCCATTGCAAATGAGGTGTTTTTTCTGGTGACCCTCGCCTAAGTATACCCTAAAAACACCCTAAAAACTGCCAGAAATGGCGAGATCTGGGTTGCAAATCATGGATGCTATCAATATTAAGTATAAAATCTGTTGGAATATCAAGAAAAGGTTGTCATTGATATGTTATTTTGATCTGACAAACCAATTTAATCGTATTCTTACGGGAACACCGACTGAAAAAGTGCTGTGACCTCCAGGGTCCACGGTGCATGCTAGTCTTCACGGTCCAGTAGCTCGAAAATTTTTGGGATAACTACCCTAATTTCATGATTGATTGGTAGGAGATATGATCTTCAAGCAGAATGTTAGCTTTAAGGTCTGAGAAAATGACTTTATATGCGACGAAAATACAAAACCCCGGTTTATAAACTGGCCCGATCGACCCTGGTTTTTCAGTTTTGCAGATTTTTTTTTTTTTTAGTTTTTCCGAAAATCATGTAAAATCAGCCTGTTTTTAGCCCAAATTTATCAATTTTGGCTACTTTTTTGTTTGTAAAAATGTTTCATTTTTTTTCTCTTGATATTTCAGATTTTGGGGCTATTATAGGCCAATTTTGACTTCCAGAAAAGAAAAAAATTTTTAAAAAGAAAAAAATTTGCCCGACCGACCGACCCTACTCGAAAGGTCCGCTCGCCCGTAAAACAGGATTTTCTTTTTTTCGTCGCCTTATCTCGCCCATTTTGTACAGGAACGAATGGGACCAGTATTTAGTGATGTGAAACCTATATGGAAGGTGCTTTTAAGCTGAAACTTTAGGGATGTGTGTATATACAAAATACCTAATATCTCACGTTGGCTTTTTTGTGTCACCTGCCTTAAGACAGGAAGACACATAGGGATCACTTTGTCCACTGTAGTCTGTTGATGTCTGTTGTTAAAAAGGGTTAACATTTGACTGCAATATCGGCATACTTCGATGGATTTAAACCAAACTCGGGTCATAGATGCAACATGGGATCCTGCATTTGCTGATGTCAAAGGTCACATACCAAGGTCAAGGTCATGTGAGGTCAAGTTGTAAGATAAAATGTAAAATTGACCTAAATTGAAAAATTGAAGTTCAATTGGAACCAAACTTGCCAAAGTCAAAGAAAGGGATAGAGACCTATCATTACAATCCGCGACGGCAGGCGACACAAATTTAACTGATATAAGTAGGAATTTTACTTTTTTTAATCAAGTGTTTAATATTTGAAAAAAATCTTTTAGGGAAAAATAATTTATGGAAAATTAGAAACGCCTATTATTTCAAATAGAAACATTCAATCTGCAAAATCTAACGTGAGAATTTTCTATATTTGATTTCCTTTCATATGACACCTTATTCATCACCAAGGGAGTTATAGTTTCTTCTAGGAAAATTATGAAAAGTGGATACTTAAGTATTTCTAGAAATACTTCAAAAAAAGTGTTTTTTGCGACCACCTATTCTTTGTTTTTGATGATATACAAAAAAATAAAAAATTGTATGGAATTTTAATATTTCTTTAACTATTTAAAACAAACACCAATCTTATAACTCATCAATTACTTGAGAAATAATTGAAATGTGTAGTTTTTCAAAAAATTGCCCCATTTTGGTCATTTTTTTATATTGCCAAAAGCAGCCCCTGTACAAAGTCTATGGGAATTTGAAAACGCATTACGTGACATATCTCCAAAACGCCTTTTTGGAAAAAAATAAAATTTGGCACACGTTTCTTTCACCAATACCAACATTATAGGAGAATTTCAACAAGATCTGGGCACGAAGCCGTAGCCGATAATCATACCTTAAGGACATCACAGAGAATCATTTCCAACTTTTGAAATTATTTGCTTCCGAGGACGCCACTGAAGTTTGTATAGAGGTCAAATGTCAAATTATGATACTGTGCCAATACCTCACCAATGTGTTCCTTAGTCAAAGATTCAGAAAAGGTCTAGTTTGCCCCATCTGGGATGGATTGTTCATGAGTTATTTGCAAAAAAGTCCCTATTTTGGTTTACAGGGGGTCAAAGATGAAAAAATGCACCGATATAAATGCAAATTGTCTCAAACTGATCCTTTTACCAATCCGATTCAAATTCAAAATAGTTTGCCCTATCCAGTATTACTTCTTACCATGGTAACACCCTAATTTGGCCTGACTCGATAGAGTTCAGTGGACATGGATTTACATTTGAGTGTTACCATGGTAATTAGATATCCTGAACGGGCAAACTAATTCTGAATATGAAGTGGATTGGTAAAAGGATCAACTTGATGCCATTTGCATCAAAATCCATCCATTTTTGACCCCTATTGAGTCTGGATTTTTTGCTAATCCGGACAGTTAAAGACACTATCAGTGATTTGAAAAATATTTGAAATTTACAGGAATTGCTTCAAAGTGAAGGATAAGTCTGTAGAATTTTCATAAGTTACCTTTTCCAGCTGTAGAATTGACAGAAAAGGAAGAAAACGGCAGTGCTCCAAGATACGATTCTCCATTCAATTACGTGTTGTAGTAAGTGTCCGTTCGGACACTAATGACTAAAATTTCTGATTCTGTCCTTATTAGGTTGCTTCTGGTCTTATCATTTGCAGGGTATGTTAGGATACCTGTACATGTTGCATACATGCAAAAATCTGATTTTTGATGATTTTTTCGATTTGCTGATTTAGCAAATCACTGATAGTGTCTTTAAACTATACCTTTTCTGAATCTTTATAAGAAAGAACACATTGGTAAGGGTTTTTGCAACAACTCCAATCTGACATTTGACACCTGTACACACTCAGGTGGAAATACACAGCTGTTTGACCCCATGCAAATTGTCTCTTTTATTTTTAGAGCAATTTTAAACAATGGCGACACAATTTTGACAACTGATATAAGCAGGGACATGAAAGAGCCATACAACCGCAAAAATAGAAACATCATTGCGGGGGAATCTTGCCATTATAGGCCTACAACGGTCATAATTTGTATGTTTAGCGCCTTACCCTATATATGCATATTTCCCATAGAAAGGACGTGTAAAAACTCTGATTTTTATGAAAAATTAATTTGCCCGCAATGAAATTTCATCAAATTTACCACAGTATGTAGATTCTGTATAAAATACTCCAAAAAGTTTCCCCCCACTAGTGTGTCGCCGGGTGATATTTGTTGTTTTACTTCTCGTTTTGTCATAATAAAAGAGACTGTCAAACAGCCGTTAATACGACACTGACAATTTCACAAGTTGGAAATGATTCTGTGATGTCCTCAAACCTATAAAACTGAAAAATCAATTTTGGCCACATAACATGAAGTAGGAGACAACGGCCTCCTGACTGTAATGTGCATTGTCTACAACAAATATTGATTTGAAGATTAATCTTAAAATCACTTACACAATGTTATTGTTGCAATTTTCCCCAATTTGGCAGGAAAGTTACCCCCCCAAAATGTGGCTTTATGCCTACTTAAAACAATTTTATTTAGTCTTAGTTGTTTGGATTATTAAAGTACACTGCAGACACCACCACAACAGAACACAATCCACCCATTGTTTTAATAAAATATTTACTGTTCTCAAATAGTGCATATCCCAATTATTTGGAATAACCTTAAACATATCCTGAAAGACCAGAGACCCCTAAATGCAACCACTTTCTTTGGTCATTCCTCACATCATAAAAATTCCAAAATATTAGGAATTAAGGCCCAAAAAGAACATGGGTTTGTCTCAGCTTTCCTGAACTCAATTAAACCATAAAGCACTATGCCTTTTTTTTTGGTCAAGAAAACAAGCTTTGCAGAAATTTTTTTAATGCATTTTTTCAGACAACTTTTTTTTTTTAATAAGTTATATAATTTTGTATCATCATTTTACAAACAAAAAATTTTAAAATCCCTTAAAACTAACTGATGTGGTAACATTGTGATCTTCTAAACCTTTGCAAGGCGGGAAGACTGAGACAAAACCTTTTTGCCTTGGCATTATTTCATATTATTACCCGGATTGTGGGATTCACAAAAAAGGTATTCTTTCCTTGTGTTCACTTAAAAATGCGTGTTCACCGTTGATTCCATTTCCTCAATTCATTACCATTTTTTTCCCATCTTTTCCACCTATTTCCTGAAAAAAAAAAATATCTTAAAATTCCCCCAGCAAAATATAGGGGGGGGGGGGGGGGGGGGGTGATACCCATAAATATTTAGGATGTTAATCTGTAACCTCAGATATTCACCGACCTAACATGTCCAACTAGATGATGTTGCAGGCCTTATTGCGACTCGCTAATCTGTCAATTCTGCTGGGAACTTTTAGATAGATGTAATTGATTACATTTTTTCTGTTACAGTCCAAATATGTTTTTTTTTTGTGGGAAAAGGAAAGTCAGTCTCCACCCACTCACCTATATAAACCACAAGGCGACACTCGTATTTACCCTGTGAAAATATGTCCCCGCCGAATGTCTTGATCACTAACATGCAATATATGCAACTACAACACCCCACCCCCTCCCAACATGCCGCAACACACCACCCCACTTCCCCCTCGCAACACCCCGCAAATCCTCAAACACCCGCCCCCAAATCTCAAACAACCCCCCCCGTCAAATCCCACACCCCCGCCGCCGCAAATCCCCCCCCCCCAACAACCCCATCACCCACCCCCCTTCCCAACACCCCAACAACTCCCCAACCCCCATCCCCCCAACAGCCCCAACCCTCCCCAACACTTTGTCACCACCGCCACCCCCACCAACCCCACCCCTTGCCTAACACCAACTCCACCCTTCCCACCACCCCCTCAACACCACCCCCCACCTCCCCAACAGCACCCGCAAGACCCCAACACCCCACCCAACACCCCGCACATTCCTAACACCCAGCAAACCCGCCACCCCCCCCCGCAATAAACCCCTCCCCCACATCATGTAACAAACACCCACCCCACACCATGGAACACACACCCCCTCCCCAACACCCTGCAACAACCAACACCCCCCGTCCCCGACACCCGCACACCCACCCCCAACACTCCGCAACACACACCCCCCCCCCAACACCTCAATACCCAAACCCCACCCCTCCCCACACCCTACAACCACCCCACCAGCTTCCCACACCCTACCCCCCCTCCCCCCCCCTACCCCCCTCCCCGACACCCTACCGCCCTCCCTAATGGCATAGTAGTCTCAGTAGCGAAAGGTAATATATTTGCCTATCCTACGACTGTTTTTCCGAGTACATCAATTAGGCATATTTAATTAGCTCATTTGCATACCTAAGCCGTAAATTGTCCATACATTCAAATTCAAAAAGATGTGTCCCATGATCGGCTTTCATGCGGCGCAAGAATTTTTGGGAGTATCCGATTTATTTTTCAAAATTAGCATTACGCTGATTTTTGCTATTAATTAGATATTTGCAGACCTCAATTCGCCTGAAATAAGCCCCCCCCCCCCCCCCGCCCCCAAATCTAATCAGGTCGAAACTCTTCAGCCCAAACTTCTTCCCACCAAGTTTTACACTTTATACGCCGTACGGAACTCCAGAAAACTTGTAACAGAGGCCTAGCAGGAAATTTTCATAAATTTAGAAATTAAGATAATTAATAGCACATTTTAACCCCAAAAACTCTAACCAGGTGGAGCCAACTCATCAACCCGCTTCATCAAACCGCTTTCTTTCCAGCAAGTACAACATCATTGCGCCCTTACGGGACTCCAGATAAATTGTATACAACGTGGGTTAACATTTTTATCACGGACCAACGGACGAACGGACTAAGGAACGAACAGACGCTGCTCATTTCATAGTCCCCGTTCCGAACTCGTTCGGCGGGACAATTACCAGTACACTTAAATTATGATAGATTAACTCACTTTTAAAATCTGTAAAATGTGCCCTTTACCACTACAGTCTCCTTACCATTACTAAAGTAGAAGCCACCATTCCTTTTACAAAATAGCGTATTTTAAGCGTGTAGTGCGTGTTGTAGTGTGTTCCGCTAGCGTAACACGCACTGGCCGGTGATTCGGTGCCATTTCTCCTTGACAACAATCGCCGATGCTGAGTGGCTCAATCGTGCGCGATCAATGCATAATTTGCATAGCACTGGGCCCCGGAAGTGGCATGACGAGTGGACTACGCATAAAAGGAATTGTGGCTCACACTTTAGTGCATTGATTACAGCTTACTCAGTTGAATAAATCCTGACACCACCACAAGCCATTACCAATGACTAGTGGATATGCTAAGAAGAAGAAGACTTACTAGGTTCCCATTAGAGGGTCTTATTACTGATGATTTTGCAAACCGTAACAATGCTTCAGTGTTTTAATCCATTTATCCGGAAAGAGATTAACACATTCAAGGGTTGTTGTGCTCTTTAGCTCTTGTGGAATCGGTCTACTCAATTCTTGCGATTTTGATTTACATTACCAATGTATTGCCCATGCCTTGTGGTGATCAATCTTTCCTGATCTTTGATATTGCAGCATTCATTGATCAGATATTTTCTGCCCAATGTAAAAAAAAAAAAAAAAAAAACAATGCAAAAGGCAGTACCTACCCCCAATACGTGCACACTTACTGTCTTCTGTCAGCACATTTTTGGATTTTCAAAAGTAGACCAATTCCAATATACAGACTAACGTCTGATAATGACTAGTGGATATGCTAAGAAGAAGAAGACTTACTAGGTTCCCATTAGAGGGTCTTATTACTGATGATTTTGCAAACCGTAACAATGCTTGAGTGTTTTAATCCATTTATCCGGAAAGAGATTAACACATTCAAGGGTTGTTGTGCTCTTTAGCTCTTGTGGAATCGGTCTACTCAATTCTTGCGATTTTGATTTACATTACCAATGTATTGCCCATGCCTTGTGGTGATCAATCTTTCCTGATCTTTGATATTGCAGCATTCATTGATCAGATATTTTCTGCCCAATGTCGTTTGTTTTTACTTTGCACCGAGTTATTTTTTTTTGCCACTGAGTAATTTTTCTGCGGAGTTTGACCAAAAAATGGTGATGATGGCATAGTACTTATGCCAAAAACCAAATCAAATATGTCATCATCAATCACTTGGAACAGTTCAAAAAAGAATTTAGGTGAGAAAGTGACCATTTGAAAATTAGCACAAACATACAAATTGCCATAAAAAATTTTTACAGTTGTAATTAATAAAACAAAATACGACTGTTTTTTTTGTTTTTTGAAATGCTTACTATTCCTGTCCTGGACCAATCCACATAGAAAAACTGGTGTAAGAGAAAAAATCTGCAAAAAAAAAAAAAAACACGATGTATCAAAGTGAAGCTTACAGGGGTGTGAGAGGCCACAAAGAAATTAGGAAAAACACTGCAAAATTTGGTTAAATGCCAAAAATAGGCAGAAAATACAAGAAATGCTGAAATTTGGCACTAGTTTTTCAATGGAAAAAGAGGAAATCAGCTGAAAAGAGGAACTCTAGCACCTGTTTAAATCTACAATGATCCCAGGTTGAATTGATGGTGGCATAAACACAAAATTGCAATTTTATATGCATTCAAACCAGACCGAATGCAGGTTAATGTTGGTGTGAACACTAAACTTGTATTTTTATCTGCATTGCCTTCAAGGGGCATTTTGTGATCCACAGCCTCATTCTTCCCCCTCAACCACAACGCACCAGCAGAATCAAGGATATCTAGAGAACTTTGACAATAAAGGTGCTAGGATAATGTAATATAGCATTAAGTAATTATACTTTTAAATCACTGACCTGAGTTGCTTTTTATTGACAAAAAGAATAACATCTTCACGGTCAACGTCACTTTTACCAATGTAGATTGGTGTGGATAAATTTCATGCCACATGAGCATGTTGTGAAGACAATAATTCAGCAATCTATGCAAATTTAATGTGTCGATTCTGGTCATGAGTTACAAACTGGCTGACTGACTGTGAAAACACTCTAATAATGCAGTAATTATCAAGGCGTGGCCCCCATTTTCAATACTTTATACATCATGAACCTCATTAGTTTCCATGGTAAGCACTCCACATTATCATAGTATGTGTGACCAGCTCCTACAAAATCAGTGGACAACTAGTCACCAGACACTATTGTGAGTTATAGGCCTCTATTTATTGCCTACAGGCCCGTAACCAGTGGGGGCGGATGCCCCCGAATTCCAAAGAGCCTTAAAACCCCCTATAAATAGCTCAAAAGGGCCCCAAAAGATCGTTTTTGTGAGCAGAGTGCGCCAAAATTAGGGAGTTTATGATATTTTGTTGCCAAAAAAAATTGGTAAAAAGGTCCACTATTGCCAAATTTCCCCCGCCCCCCTTTTTGGGGAGGGGCAACATAAACAATCCTGGTTACAGGCCTGATTGCCTACCACATGGTTTTAAGCTTTTAAGCATGCCCACTTCTGGTATCATTTGTTTCAATAGACTGATCAAAGATCAATGTTTCATCCTCACTATTCCTCGGGATTATTCTAAAGGTGCAACAAGAGATTTTGAGGCCTCCATATTTTTCTGCCATAGTAGTGGTTTCCATATAATTACACCCTAAATAGATCTCTCTCTAATTAACTTTTTATTTTGGCTCGCCGAAATGTCTCATCAAAAGTGAAAACAAAGGTGATTTTATATGCCATATTTCCGTATAAAACAGAGAATGAATTTCCTATTGCTTCTTTTTGGTAAATGAGAAATTATCACACTTTTGGTACCAAAGAATAATTCCAACTCAGCTTAATCCGTGCAGATGGGGATATTTTGATAGATGGCTTCACACGATTCAAAAATTAAAATTGTTCAATTTTTTTGGAACACCTGTTATGATAAATTTCTTGTTGCATCACCTTTAACCGTTCTATCCATGACCTGCCCCAAGAATATTTAAGAAATTTGTTGGTTTTGTGTCATCTTCACATCTACTATCTACTTTGCTTTTTGTTTCGCTTCAGTTAACATGCCGATTTGTCCTGCACGGCAGATAAAAATACTGAATGCTGCTAATATTACAAAAGTCAATTTTTCAATAATTTAATTTAATTTTAAAATATAATGGACTATGATTCTATTTATCTATCCGGCAAAGGTGTTGTCATACACCATCTGTAGGTTTGATCCTTGGCCCCAAAATGAGGTCACGAATGTTGTCAATGCCGTATTTATCATAGAGTTTGGTCTTAATATTAAACAAACAAAATCCAAATTTAAATATTCCCTAACAAACACCAATCTAAAACAATTTGTTGGAATTTTCTTAAATTGGGCTGATGCTACAACTTTTGAATAACACCAATCCTCCTCCTTTACAAATTCTAACACACAAATAACAGACTACTCATCCTTTTTTTTTGGCCCAAATTTCTTCAAAGATGTTTGCTATTAGTATATTACCCTGCTGCTAAAACCTCATTTTGGGGCTCCCCCTGGCTGTACAAAGTGAACTGGCTTTTCAGCATCTATATGAAATTCATTTGAACACTTTTATAATGGTGTCTTATGTGAGGTCATAGGTCAACAGGATCTTACAAGGTCAAAAATAGCCCTATCATGTTAAAACCTATACCAGTGGATCAGTTTCAGTATTACGGGTCAATTGTGACCGAAAGTCATGATAAAGGTCAAATGACCCTTTATGCCTCTGGATGGGAATGGGTGGTAAATCTACTTGACCCTCACAAAACCAATGATCAGACTCCAATTTAGTGAGGCCGAGTATGGACTGTAAACCAAACAACAGTGAATTGTCAGGCTGGCGATTGTTCCGCAGATGCGACTGGGTCTTCATCCGGCCGTGGAAAAAATTGACCTTGACCGCGGGCCCATTACCCGGAACAAACAAAACAAAACACAAACCTCCAACAAAAAACAAACAATAAGGCGATTGTAACATTTTCTGCTTCAAGAGCATTCTGCCCCTGCGGTCCCCATTTGGTGTTTTCAAGTCCAGACACTCAAATTTAGCCTTTGCACATGGACCTGGTTAACTATTTATATATATGTTAACTACGCGGGTACTCAAGTGGCGGCACCACATTTTTTTTTTGGGGGGGGAGGAGTAAAAGGGAAATGCAATGTTTAAGCCTAACTTGTTTAAATGCGTAAAATAGACAATATGGCACTAAATGCTGAAATTTGCGCGAAGCGCGCGAGAATTTACCATCTCAATCGTACTATGACAGTTATCCATCACGTTTGACAATGTGGGGGCTCATTTTGTGTGTGTTTGGGGGGGGGGGGAGCTGGGGGAAAGGAATCCTTTGGGGGAAAAGGAAATACCTTGGGGAAAATGCCCTAGTGCCGTCACGTACAAGTGCACCCCCCCCCCCCCGACAGTGTGGCCGTTTCTTTTCTATTGGTGCGCGACCAACCAAAGCTCACATTTTTTCCACTCATCGGAATTCAAAAGCATTTTTAAAGGCCAAATTGTTGCTCGATAGCATGGCGTAGCTTGAGGGGATTGGCACCCGGCAGATGTTTACCGTGGCAAGCCCTAGCTGTTGCATGAACCATAATGGGTGGGATTCATAGAGCACCTAATGTGGGCCTGGAAGCTTTTGGGTTTTAGCATGCCTTGAGTGGCCTTCGGGGAGAGCTCTCCGCGAGGGCTCTCAGTTATCCTCATTATCTTGAAATATATGTATATTACCCTGACTGGATCCAAGGGCAAGAGCCCTGGAAGTCTCTCGTTTTTTAGGAATGTGAGTGCTCTCGGTTCTCTCTTATCGTTTGAAAAAAGCAGATGCACTCTACTACCACCCGTCAGGGGTCTGGGGGCAAGCGGTTATTTTTACCTAACACTCTCGGTTTTTTATTATCAACTTTGTGTGAGAGCACTTACCTTGATATATCTTGAAGCAAGAACTATACGCCCTTGCTGGCGGGGGGGGGGGGGGGTGGCATGTGCCCCCCTCAGCTTAGCTAAGGCCCCCTGCCGATATCCACTGCTCTACGATTTTCAGTCCGCCTATGGATGGTTGAACGGGACCTAACGTGACCACAGTGGTAAAGCAAACACCAGAAGACTCACGGCCCTAACGCAACCCCCCCAATCTCCTTGAAATCAGTCATCACTTAATCGTCTTGCTCTCCTCCCATTGTTGCGATATTTTTTAAACGCAAAGCAAACCTTATACATTCTCATTGATTTTGCCTTAAATTATTCTGATAGAATAAATTCACCAATGGTGTTCATTCACACTTTGCTTATATTGTTGTGGAAAATGTAATGCTTTACCTTCACGTATTACGCAGAAATTGTTGAGTTTCTACCAAGTAATGAGAATTTTGGGAACAAAAAAGGTGGGGCACATTCACTGCACTATCTCTGGTGGAAAAACAAGTTTTTTCGTATAAACATGGCAAGAAACATGTCAAAATAACATTTCCATACCAAACCTGCTAATTATAGTTCCCATTGCTATAAAAACGACCACCACATATCCTCCGGTAAATCCCATGGGGAGTACATCTCTGGTCGAAAACCAACCCCAAGTTCCCCACTTCCCCCACTTTTAGAATGGCCGCCTCGTGATAGCTTGAAGACTTCCGTTGGGTTCATGTACGATTGATAAAGCAGGTTTGAAACGTAACGTTCCTCTATACCTGCAATGTGGATAATAAAAATGGATCACATTTTTAAAATTGGGTATTACACAAAATGACTTTAGAAGGGTCCTTTCGTTATCGTACAACCTTGTCCCCCTGACTTGCCTAAAAGTTGAGATTTTTTTATATCATCATGAAACCATTAGCCTAAGCAAACTCCTATGTGCAGTACTAATCCACGTGCATTCGGACCACAAAAATCTGTAATTTGCAATTTTGTAATTTTCCCGTCCAGAACGACAGAATTTACATCACAGTGGCCTATTGGACCGTGGGAAACAATCAATTGCTCAAAACACAAAACCACAAGACATAAATCACTCAAATTTTTGTGAATAGGTTTTCCCCCCAAGGATATCTATTGACAATGCACGCTTTGGCCCACTTTGGTGTCAATCCTCTATGGAAATAAGACCGTTTTAAACAATATTTCTCATGTGGCTAAAAAAGGAAAAAAAACCCCCCCCCAAAAAAAAAAAAAAAAAACACAAGGCGGTTCTCGAACCACAAGGTCCCCCGCCCGTCATGATAGTAAATGGAGGGAAATATAATTTTAAGATCACAAGGAGAATTGTGATGGATAACGGTTCTCAAACCACTGAGGCTGCTGCCATTAGCAGTTGCAATTGACGGTATCAAATGTTGATACATTGACCCATACACACATTGTAGTATGTGACCTTAGATGACTACTGACATTGAAATGGACCTTCACAATTTTCGGTTTAGAAATGTTGACACCTTGAATGACCCCTTGATGACCCCACATGACCTTGAAATGACCTTCAAATTTTTTGCACTGAAATGTTGACACAACCACCAAGTTTCATAATCCTGCCAAAATGCCAAGCTTCATTTAATTATAGCAATTTTAATCCCAATTTTTGCCGCATTTGACCTTTGACCCATGCCACATGCCCCACCTCACTGCACTCATCTACCGTCTCTTGGGTGACATCATGGTGCGAAGAGTGCACATAGTACTTGCTTAGATCAAAAGATATGTGTTTACAAGGCTTATATCTCTTATTTTTGACCAAATTGAGCCTCTTTTTTACAATATTTGACCTTGGACCCATGCCAAATGACCCCACATCGATCTCATCCACCATCTACTTGGGTTACATCTGGTGCGAAGATGGCCACCCGTACTTCTTAGATCAAAAAGATATCGTGTTACAAGGCTTATAACAATATATCCTATTTTTGACCAAAATTTGGACCCTATTTTGACCATATTGTGACCTTGGACCTATGCACTGACCCACTTATATCCCAGCCACGCCTACTGAGATGCATCTATGTTGCGAAGATGGACACCCTCACTTGCTTAGATCCGAGATAGTGCTTGGGACCACACACACGGACGCAGGGCATTCTTATAGTCCCCCCTTTGCCAAAGCTGAAGTTGGCGGGGGACCCAATAAGAAAGAGTAAAACAAGTTTGTCTCCTCTAAAGGTGTTGTGTTGTGATTGTCTTTAGCACCCGGCTTGTTTCGCGTTTTGCTCTGTACGAATAGACCATATTTTTCTTATGCTGTCATAGAATTCCATCCTACAAATACATTCGTTCCCGAATATACAGGGTGACCCATAAAAACTTACACAAAACTGAAGTGATATTTTTCCACTAAATTGATATATGTGGGATTTTATTTGAACATTAAAGAAGGGTAATTGAGCATATTGCCTGAAAAAAATTGTTCATTTTGGTTGAGTTGCGTTTTCACTGATATGGTCCAACAAACAATGAATTAGCAAAACAGACTTGTCAACGGCGATCATTTTTCTTAGGCATGAAAATCCCCAATGCCCAATCCAGCAGATCGTGTCCTTACCCCCCCCCCCCCCCACGCCCGACACAAGACCAGAACACGGCGTATTTAGAACATCTGATGTGAGAAACTTGGTCCACTAAAATGTTAAGAGATGCTTTTAACCATGCACTACTTGATTTGTGGAACAAAGTACCTCATTCACTTAATTACTTGTAATGCTAGTGCAGTTCACCCATGTGTGAACTTTGACATTAGGTGTAGCCTTTGAACTCAGCATTGTTCTGTGTTCAGGTCAATAGTCTTGGCCAAATGTGGTTGTTCTAGGGCATTTCTCAGCAAATTGACCTTTAGATGATCTTTGACCTATAGGGTCACCTTGAAAGCCTGGTAACAACCCTCAGACTGTTGTTCCCCACCCCATGTGCCAAATATAAGGTCCATACATCAAAGCACGAGGAAACGCATAGCTGGACAGACAACTCTTGCTTTTTTAGTTATATATAAGATTTGGCAAGTCTTTCTTTCAATAATGCCCAACAATGTAATTTGTGATATATCAGTAGTTGTTGAACATAACACACTTTGCAACTGCTTATACCATTAGCACTTGTAATTCTAGGCATATTTTATGCTAAATTTTTAATTTTAAGAACAAAATCTACATTGTTGTTTTCAGGACACCTATAGGTATCAAACTTGTTCTTTTTTGGCCTGATAACAGGTTGTTTTACAATTTGTGAAACTGATATTAAATATTTCCTGAAAACAAAAAATGTCAAGAATCATATTTTTTCACTGTAGTCAGTTTTATGAATATGTTCAAAAATAGTTCAATATGAGTTTGTTTCAGGACACGGAATACACTGGAAGTCTTGTGCCCGTATTGACAACTTCCATCATCTTACCTAACTTCTTGAAGAAAGCATGCAAGACACCAATGAGATCAGCCAAAGAAAGATTGTAGTCAGCAATAACGCCCTCTATCTGGTGGAACTCGGCTAGATGTGTGGCATCCAGTGTCTCATTCCTGAACACTCGGTCTATGGAGAAGTACTTGACAGGGGTGAATTTCTCCTAGACGACAAGAAATGGAAATGTACTAGTTTAGTACTAGTTTATTATTTTCTGTTGGTTTGTAACTTCATTCTCAACCATAGATTAAAATTTACATGTTCACAAATGCAAAGGATCCATTGCATCGACTAAAACATGAAAATTCTTAACTTCATTATCGGCGTATCCAGGATGTGTGTGTGGATATGTGCGCACCCATGGGTCCAAGGGGAAGCACTCTAATCTGGCAGTTTGGTGCTAATTTTCAGCTATTTTTTTTTTGCTCTGCATCCCATCTGCATCCCATCCTGGGGGTGTTTTGAACCAATCCCATAATGCATTGCAATGTGCCTAAACCATACTGGACTAAACACAAGTGTTCCAAAAGTTTAAGAATCACAGGACTTTCGTGATCATACTAACACTTTTTGGGCTAAAATGAATGTAAAAGTTGGGTTTTTTGTGTTATGAATAGGATTTTTGTGGGATTACATGACCCTAATGAGGTAAATATTCCCAAAACTGGTGCATTGTGGGATTGACTCAATATACCATCTGCTGGATACCCAGTGCTCATGTACATAATGCTTTTCTTAATGACACAGAGGAACACTTTAAGTACTAAAATTATGAACCGGTTACTTGATCACACAGCACACTTGAACACATTAGATGCAACACCTCCTCCCACACGCGGGTTTGAATGTGTGAGCAAAGTAACATAAAATAAGAACTTGTTTACAAGTTTCATTCTTCCCAATTTATTATGCTAGAACATTGTATTTATTACCAATTGGTTCACCTTCATTTGATCCAATCCATTTAGTCCATTTTGTCCAATCCAATTTTGTTTAAATGGAAATGGAATAAATGAAAATCAGACCAACTTGGGAATTAGACCAAATGGGATTGGACGAAATGGGATTGGTCCAAATGGGTTTGGTCCAAGTAGAACTGGACCAAATGGAATTGGACCAAATGGGACTGGACTAAATGGTATTGGACCAAATGAGATTGGACAAAATGGAACTGGACCAAATGAAATTGCACCAAATGGGAATTGAACCAAATGGGAATTGGACAAAATGGGAATTGGACAGAATATGAATTGGACCAAATGGGAATTGGACCAAATGGGAATTGAACCAAATTGGGAATTGGACCAAATGGGAATTGGACAAAATGTGACTGAACCAAATGAGATTGCATCAAATGGGAACTGGACAAAATGGGAATTGGACAAAATGGGAATTGGACAGAATGGGAATTGAACCAAATGGGAATTGAACCAAATGGGAATTGGACCAAATGGGAATTGGACCAAATGGGAATTGGACAGAATATGAATTGGACCAAATGGGAATTGGACCAAATGGGAATTGAACCAAATTGGGAATTGGACCAAATGGGAATTGGACAAAATGTGACTGAACCAAATGAGATTGCATCAAATGGGAACTGGACAAAATGGGAATTGGACAAAATGGGAATTGGACAGAATGGGAATTGAACCAAATGGGAATTGAACCAAATGGGAATTGGACCAAATGGGAATTGGACCAAATGGGAATTGGACCCAATCGGAATTGGACAAAATGGGAATTGGACCAAATGGGAATTGAACCGAATGGGAATTGGACCAAATTGGGAATTGGACAAAATGGGAATTGGACCAAATGGGAATTGGACAAAATGGGAATTGGACCAAAAGGTACTGGACCAAATGGTACAGGACAAAATGGGACTGGACCAAATGGGTTTGGATCAAATGAGATTGGACTATGTGAAATAATCAAATGAGACTGGACTAAATGAGACTGGATCAAATGGGACTGGACAAAAATGGGATCGGACTATCTTGGATATTACCCAATACAGTAACATTACTAACCTGTTGTGCTAGCTTGTATAACATCCTAGCACTGACAGCTGTGGTGTGTGTTCTTAACAGGTTCTTTTTGGAATTCATCTCAGCTTAAGTGTATATTTTACCTAAACAAGTTGACACGATTTATGTGAAACTCTACAGGAAATATAATACTTTTTCAGGTAAAGGCCCTTTAAAAAAAACTTTCCAGTAAGGTATGCTACAGACATGGAGATATCAAAATTCCAAAGCTTAGATAATGGCCAGGCCACAAATGATTTGACTCAATTTGCATGATTAATGGACACTGGACGGAGTAGTTCAAATCTGGTCACATGGACAGACATATCCAACCAGCCAAGTGTCAGATTAGGGTGGCGGTTTTATTTAGAAGTCCTAAGTATGCAAATGAGCTTTTTGAATAGAATCTCACGCTCTACAGCACATCACACATGCACATTTCACACAGCAGTCTGTTATGGAACGAACCTCATTTGCATCAATGGGACTTCAAAATGAAACCTTAACCCAGAACTCATCAAGTTGAAAAATTTATAGACATAAAATCGGGTCATCCCCTTTAAACAGTAGCTATTATGTGAATCTTGGAATCTTAATACTTGCTGGTTCCAATTACCTTTCAAAGAAGAAGCCTAACATGGGCGAATCCAACTTACCCTTGTGAGCCATAACCTCCTTCAGAGTGAACCTTCTTGACTCTTTCTAAGTAGTCCATGGGAAATTCATGTGCTAATTCTGGATCTGAAACAAAACATTAAGATATTAATGGTGATAATTTGTACTACAATCGCCTGACTGAACAATTAGATTTGTTTGCGAGGTCTCAGTTTTTCTTATCATCAAAACAGCTACGTAAAATATCAAGCTGTTAGTGCTTGGGGTTATTCTGTGCAAATTAAGTAACTCGTCAGACGATAGAGGCCAACTATTACTCAATGTGGTAACTCCCCTGAATGAGCCTATTTAGTAGTGCCCATTTTTTTTAAACCAATGGAGACGTCAAACTTTAGGATTTATTGGCCGATCCCCTATAACTCTTTAAGTTTGCACTCACCTTTAATGAAGAAAGTGTCATGGGCATCTCTGGCAGGATGCTGCTGGGGCTGAAAGAGGGCGTCAAAATTCCAGAAGGAGCTCTCTATGAAATTATTGGTGGGCATCTCAGTGAAACTGTTCATAAATGAAGACAAAACAAGGTAGCCAATCACTAGGGGGACTAAAACTATTTTAAAGCAGTAGCGGTTTCCTTTGATGATGAAAGGAATGGTGTATAAGAGTTGTTTAAGATCGGTGATGCTGTATGGGAGTGAGACATGGTGTCTGAGCAAAAATGAGATGGGGATTTTGAAGACAGAGAAAGCAATGATGAGAGCAATGCGTGGTGTGAAGTTGATGGATAGGACGAACACTGAGAACTTGATGCAGATGTTGGGTTTTAAAAAGGTAGTGGACAAGTTAAAAGACCAAGGGTGTACGTTGGTATGGGCACATGCTGAGGAAGGATGACGAGCATGTTTTAAGAAAGGCTTTTGAGTCCAAGGTGGGCGGTTTGAGGTGGAGGGGATGACCAAAGAGGACATGGAAAAAGCAAGTGGAGGAGGAGAGTAGGAGGGTTGGGTTGAGTATGGAGGATGTATCAAATCAGGCGAAGTGGAAGGAGGGAGTAATGATGATTGCTACAAGTGTGAGGTAAATCCGGCCACCGCCACTTTACAGGGATAAAACCAGATTTAAACCTTTGGATTTACTACTACTTACTAGCGCATGCACACAAATGCATGTGAAACACTAAGATACACACACACATACACACAATCACTTCAAGTTGTGATTCAGTGCATTTACTTATGGATTTCTTTCAGAATACCCTACCACTGTACTCAATGGGTCTTTATTTTTGCATCTGGGGAATTTGTGGGCCTTGTCTGTGGGGCATTTTAAACAAAGAGCATATTTCACATCTATTGCCTTTCTACACCTCTTGGGAAATTAGGCTAAGTAGAAAGGTAAATGACCGAGGGACAAGGAAAGGTATTGTTGCTTTTACATGCTGCTGGGGATTTAGTGATTCTATTCTTTTGTCTATGAAGTAAAGGAGTTAGGGTTAAAGGTTAGGGCATATTCAACAACCATAACTACACAGCCAATTTCTTCATGGTAGTTACCACGCAGCTACCACAGAGTAGACATGGATTACCTAACCACTAGACGTACACTCACCGGCCAGGATTCCGTGTATTTTTGCCACATAGACGGATAGTGTACACAAAGCAGCTGTCTCCCCCATCGCGGAGTAGCTATGTGGTTACACCGGCTCTCAGCGCACACGGTATTTCTCATGGCCAATTTTGTTTTTTAGATATTTTTGGCATATATTTGCATTTTTTTATTATATGTGCAGGGATATGGGGGTTTTTGATGATGCCCCGATTTGAATTTCGTAATGATTTTCCTAAAAAACGTTTAAAAAATGCTAAACAGAGAACAAGTGTATAGCGCCCTCATTTCATGAAATTTTCATCCACTCTCAAAATGGCGTCGAGGTAACCACGGAGTAGCTACGTGGTAGCTGCGTGTCTACTCCGGTACTGTCTACACACATCCACCTCCTCTCCACCTAGTGGGCAACTACGGGGTAGCCATTGGGGTAGGTACAACAGAGTAGCCACATCACTGTATACCTAATAGCTGTGTACTTTAGAAGCTCTATCCTCCAGCTACTGCCTCTCAACTAGCCCAGTGTGTACTGTGCAGTAGCTGCCGCAGTAGACATGGCGTAGCTGCCGTATAGGCTACCACGTGAGTAAGAAAACGGCCGTGTAGGGTTGGGCAGTAATTGTGGTTTATTCTTTAGTAAAGTTTAGCACACTTTTCTCCCCTCCAAACAGCATATTAAAGACACTGAAAGTTTGTTCATACCTCGCTGCACTCTGCGTATATATTGATCACTTTCTGCCACAACTCAACGCAAATCCAGTTAAAATAATTTAACTGTACTGTGGTACCACAACGCAGTAAAGTCTATAAACCTAGATGTACAAAGTAATCAATAAAACTCCCACACAAGTCTCACAAGGAGTGCCTGGTATGTCGACTTATACGACCAGTATTTTGTGTATGCAGTGTAAGAGATTTGTTTTGTTCGTACATCATGCGCTGTGTCTTTTAATCGCGTGCGATTTCATGGATTTAGACTGCGCCTAAGCGCGTTTGGTAGTAAGGCGCGATAATGCTGTGCAGTGCATCGATTAATTTACTTTGTACTTCTAGGTTTACAGAGTATAGTTTGGGTAAAGACTGCAATTTGGCCAATGCAACTTGCCACAAGAACAAACATATTTTCCGTACGGAAGTTAAGGACTAAAATATCTAATTCTGACCTTAGTATGTTACTTTCAGTCTTAGCACTTGTTGGGTATGTTAGGATACCCAAACCTGTTACAGACATGTAAAAATCTGATTTTTTATATTTTTTTTTTATTTTTCTGATTTAGTAAATCACTAATAGTGCAAGATTATTAAAATAATGGCTTGACCTCAAAATAATTGCAACAGAAACAACTTTGGTGTTGTTATACTTAGA